>VDFB02093949.1:0-63997 GCA_007258455.2 Sequoia sempervirens
AGAAAACATTAATTGAATTGTTAATGGTGGCTAACACAAAAGTCAACATTAAAGAATTATGATGTTAAGTCTTTAATTGAACAACATAGATTAACCCATAAAAGCACTCAATCATAGGGAACAACAGATATAGGAACTTACAAAAGTCTCCTTTTTTGGTTCCAACACAATAGCTATAAACCCTCTCAAGAGGCACAAATTTTACCTTAATTCAATGTTATGAGCAAATGAATAAACAACACAAATAATCCTTTGCTTGATAGACTCAAAACTCAAGACCATAATCCATTAATGACGACTACACTTGAATCTATTCACAATAAATGAAAATTAGGTATAAATAAATGGAAAATGTGGTCGTACACACAAGAACCTTTTGCTTGACAGCCATAAAACTTATCACCATAATCCATTAATGGCGACTGCAGTTGAATTTATTTACAATAAGCGGAAATTAGATCCAAAATGTTGTGGTCATACACACAAGGCTCATGGAATACTATCGACAATGCCATGTGTCCACAGAAACACTTGCAACAAGGACACGTGTATAGCAACAAATCATTAGGAATTGATAAATTATCTTCCTTCATTACTCCCAAGAATAAATTGATATTGGGAAAATACAAAAATAGGAAAAAAATATCAACTACCAATGAGAAAAATGCAAAAAATAGCAAAAACTTGATTTTAACAATTCCAAATACACATCTTCAACAACAGTCTTATTTGTTCAAAATATCCATGATGTAAATGCATCAAAACTTCCATGGTGCATCAGATATATCTTGAACAAATAGAGATATTTTAATGTCTATCACTATTCCATGAACACACAATTAATTTGGATTGAAAAAATACAAAACCACAACCGAAATATCAAAAGCCAATCAAGAAATTGCAAGAATATAGCTCAAACTCCATATTAATAATGAAGATGGTACAACAAAATATCACTTGTTATTGGGAAAATTGAAAACTAGGGACAAAATATCAATTGCCAATAGAAAATTACAAAAAAATAGCACAAACTTCATTTTAATAGTTCTAAATACACATCTTCAAGAAAAGTCTTATCTGTTCAAGACATTCATGATGTACATGCATCAAAACATCCACGGTACATCAGACATATCTTGAGCATATAGACATCTTTCAATGTCTATCACTGTTTCACAAACACACAATTAATTTGGATTGAAAAAATACAAAACCACAACCGAAATATCAAAATCCAATTTGAGGAAATTGCAAAAACATAGATTAACCCATTAAAAAACTCATCGATAAGGAACAACAAAGATTAAACCATTGCAGAAATGTAAAAAGATATGAAATCACAGTTTACAAGGTATAGGAACTTACAAACTTCTCCTTTTCCACTTTCAAGACCATAGATATAAGGCCTCTCAACACACACATATTTCACCTTCATCAAACAATCTAAGCAAATAAAAAATTGATCGAAAAACTTAAAAATTCACACCATAAGCCATTAATGACACCTACACTTTAGTCTATTCACAATAAATGAAAATTAACAAATAGTAAATGCACAATGTCCTCGTTAAAACACCACTCATAGACAGAAACATTCAATGTGAAGACACAACTATATCAAAGAACATTACAAAGTAATGAAATATTTCCAATAGCAACAAAATATTAGGAATTGGTTAAATTAATTACAAAAATAAAAAATCACGAGGAAAATACCAACAACCAATGAGAAAATTGCAAAAAAAAGGCCAAAATTCCCTATTAATAAAATAATCTCACAAACTATATAAAAAACATTAGCAACACAATTTCTGAAAAATGCATTAATAGGCATGAGCACACCGAAAACATTAGTATCCTGCCTTAAAAGGCAGGGACTAACTGCACAAGAGCTTTTAAACAATGCATACATATTTGTTATACAAACATGCATACCAACATGATAGTTATAAATCCTCCCAACAACCACAAATTTTACATGGCCAAGAGATTTTGCACTTATCTAGACCTGAATTTCATTTAATAGATTGAAGTGTTGTTGGCATGCATGTGTGATAGACAAAAGATTAGTTGCATTGTTAATGGTGGTCAACAAAGAACTCGACATTTATGAATTATGGTGTTAAGTCTTTAACTGAACAATAAACATGAACCCATAAAAGCACTCAATGATAAGGAACAATAGAGATTAACCCATTAGAGAGACATAAAAAAATATGAAATGATAGTGTAAAAGATATAGGAAATTTCAAATGCGTCCTTTTTTGATCGATTGTTTCATGAGGGTGAAATCAGTGTTTGTCAACAACCTTAAAACTTGACACCACAATCCATTAATCAATGAAAATTAGGGACTAACAAATGCTAAATGTCCTCATTCAAATGCCACGCATTGACAAAAACACTCGATGTGAAGACACGACTATATCAAAGAACATTACAAACCCATGAAATATTTCCAATACGAATAAAACATTTCCAATTGATGAAATAATTTTATACCGAGACATTTTGCACTTATCTAGACCTAATTTTCATTTTCATTTAATAGATTGAAGTGTAGTTGGCATGCATGCGTGCAAAGAAAAGATTAGTTCCATTCTTAATCATAGCCAACATAGAACTCGATATTAACAAATTATGGTGTTAATTCTTTAACTTAACAACAAAGACTAACCCATAAAATCACTCAAAGATAGCGAAGAGTAGACATTAACCCATAAAATGTAGAGAACAAAAAACAATAGACATTAACCCATAAAATGTAGAGAACAAAAAACAATAGACATTAACCCATAAAATGCATAGATGTAAAAAACTATAAAATGGCACTGTAAAAGATATAGGAACTTAAAAACACCTCTTTTTTGCTTCCAATATGATAGACATAAACCCTCTCAATAGACACAGGTTAGAACACAAAAATGGTAGTGTAAAAGATATAGGAACTTACAAACGCCTCCTTTGTCACTTCTAATATGATAATATAAACCCTCTCAACATTGAAGTGCAGTTGGCATGCATGCATGCAAAGAAAAGGATAGGGAAGAGTAGACATTAACCCATAAAATTCAGAGAACAACAAACAATAAACATTAACCCATAAAATGCAGAGATGTTAAAAACTATAAAATGACATTAAAAGATATAGGAACTTACAAACGCCTCATTTTTCGCATCCAATACGATAGACATAAACCCTCTTAACAGACAATGATTTCACCTTGTGATGCAAGGATAGGGAGGTAAATCAATTACAAACACAATTTGATCCAACTCAAACCAACCATTTTCCCTTACAACTCTATTTCATCCACTCTTCACTATTCAACCTAGTTTCCTTGTAGGTCTCCAAATTGATGTTTTCACAAATATATTTTAGAGAAGGCCATCAGCCATCAAAATCCCCACCCTTTCAGACCCCCATTATACTCTCACAAAACATAACTCAAAAAATCAATAGGTCTCTTTGTACCGTCTCCACCAAAATCAAGTTTCTACGCTGTCTAGACCCCAAATTAGGTCTCTTTTACAAAGGAAGTGTACTTCAAAATTATCACCAACCTCAAAACTCAATGGGGCAGCATTCCACAGGTCTCAAAACTACCAAATTCACCATTTTCTTCAGGGGAAACTATCACCAAATCACCAAACCTCTAAACCCTCATTTTTAGCAATTTTCATGGGGTTTTATTGAAAACAATGTTTTGGGCCTCCAACACCTTGGAAAATGCTTCAAACATGTTCAAATACACCTGCACATGCTCAAAACACCATTATCCAACTTTTTCCAACACTATTTCATCAAAATCCTATCTCAAACCTCCATTTTTTTGTGCCAAATCACTAAATAGTTAACTAGGGCATCATGCCTAGACCCTCAAGAGATCTCCCCTATTCTAAAAAATCATCCAAACACCTATTCCTACTATGTTGGACCCATTCCACAAGCTACAAAATTCATAGATAGTGGAATGGGTCAATTCTTCATTTTTAAGACTTTCAAACCGTCAAAACATGGTTAATAGACCTGTCTCAAAAAATTAAATCAAACACCCACCAAACTCAATGTTAAGTGCTCAAACCAAATGTAAATAAAATTTAACTCATGCCTCTTAATGAATTCAAGGATTTTTAGAACAACTTGTCATTGTACAGTACCATACAGGCCTAAGAAATGCAAAAACACACAGAAAATCTGAAGAAAACAGAGGTAAACAATTGATTTTTCACTTCAAATCCTTCCAAGAGAGATTACATCGAGTCCCCTTTACATATTTATGCTTTTTTTTTCCCTCTAAAACCAACTGCCCCAACCTACAAAAACTGCCTTTTGAAATAACTGACTGTTGGACTTGGCATTCCAAAATCTACCTTTTTGCAACTTTTGACAATAACAGCTATTTACAATTTTAGCAATTTTGCATTTTTTAAGTAACAACTTTTGGAAAATTTTAAAATTTTTACCCAATGAACCCAAATGACCCTCTTATTTAACTTAAACATTAAAAATGGTCCACATTGACCTTATTCAAGACAAAAAAGACTCCAAACCAATACAAACTCAACCTAAGACCTTATTTCCATAGAATGTCTTTAGTGCCCTTGCACCACTTTGATCAAACAATTTGGGAAAATGAATAAACAACACAAAAATGATAGTGGAAAAATATAGGAAATTACAAACGCCTCTTTTGTCACTTCCAATACGATAGATATAAACCCTCTCAATAGAAATAGATTTCACCATAAACAACACAAATAATCCTTTGCTCAACAGACTTAAAACTTCACACCATAAGCCATTAATTATGCTTGCACTTCAATCTATTTACAATAAATGAAACTCTTAATGAATTCAAGGAGTTTTAGAACAACTTGTCATTGTACGGTACCGTATAGGCCTAGGAAATGCAAAAACACACAGAAAATCTGAAGAAAACAGAGGTAAACAATTGATTTTTCACTTCAAATCCTTCCAAGAGAGATTACATCGAGTCCTCTTTACATATTGATGATTTTTTTCCCTCTAAAACCAATTGCCCCAACCTACAAAATCTGCCTTTTGAAATAACTGACTGTTGGACTTGGCATTCCAAAATCTACTTTTTTGCAACTTTTGACAATAACAACTATTCACAATTTTAGCAATTTTGCATTTTTTAAGTAACAACTTTTGGAAACTTTGCAAAATTTTACCCAATGAACCCAAATGACCCTCTTAGTTAACTTAAACATTAAAAATGGTCCACATTGACCTTATTCAGGACAAAAAAGACTCCAAACCAATACAAACTCAACCTAAGACCTTATTTGCATAGAATGTCTTTAGTGCCCTTGAACCACTTTGATCAAACAATTTGGGAAAATGAATAAACAACACAAAAATGATAGTGGAAAGATATAGGAACTTACAAATGCCTCCTTTGTCGCTTCCAATACGATAGATATAAACCCTCTCAATAGAAATAGATTTCACCATAAATAACACAAATAATCCTTTGCTCAACAGACTTAAAACTGCACACCATAAGCCATTAATGATGCTTGCACTTCAATCTATTCACAATAAATGAAAATTAGCAAATAGTAAATGCACAATGTCCTTGTTAAAACACGATGCGTCGACAGAAACACTGGATGCAAAGACACAACTATATCAAAGAACATTAAAAAGTCATGAAATATTTTCAATAGCAATAAAACATTAGGAATTGGTTAAATTAATTATAATAATTAAATTAATTACAAAAATACAAAACCACAAGGAAAATACCAACAACCAATGAGAAAATTGCAAAAAAAAGGCCAAAATTCCCTGTTAATAAAATAATCTCACAAACTATATAAAAAACATCAGCAACACTATTTCCGACAAATGCATTAATAGGCATGAGTGTACTGAAAACATTAGTCTCCTGCCTTTAAAGGTAGGGACTAATAAGAGATGTTTCATTTATATTATACTAGCAATCCCATCTTGGTGTACAATGGGTATATTGGGAAGAGGTTAATAAAGGAAAATTGTAATATATTAGTTACATATATTTTTAGCTTTTTTTTAAGTACATCGGTCAATTGGTAGGTCATTTATTAAAGTGTTGTAGAATTGTATAATTCAATTGAAAATGAAAAACAAGGCATAAAAGAAACAATTCGAGAACGTATTTTGTCCTATTTTGCATAAGTTTAATTTACAAAATATATAGCTTTGGTCATTTTTTAGGAGTCAAACCTAGGAAAAAAATGAAAAGGAAAGTCAACATCAATTTATTTGGTATATATGAATAACATGTACAAGCATAGATGTTTGATATATATAGAATCCTAGAAGTATAGGTTATTTGTTAATACTTGAGAATACATATTTGATTTTTTTGTGAGGATTGAGCAAAGTGAGAAGTAATGGAAAGCAGATATAAAAAGATGTTTTTAAAAAGAGCACTGTAGAAAAATTGAATAACAATAATTCTTTTGCATATATTGAAAATGTAAAGCCAAGGTTTGTGTTGATGATGTAAAAGTTAAAAAGACAAGGATTAAATAAATTATGGAACAAACTTGGACTTGTAATTTTAGTTGAGAATTTTAAGGGATTGCATGTGATAGTGACATCAATTGCTCCTCTTCCTTTATCCAATGAGAAACATATGGGCTTTGTTGCATGTGTGCATATCTTTGGAATGTGAACGCAAGGTGTATGAAAAAACTTGCAAGTTCATGTATTGAAATAGTTGTGAATGTTTTTCCTTGAAGGTCAATGTTGTCGATGTCAATTGTTGTCCTTTGAAGTGTAAGACCTTGTGATTTGTGAATTGTTAAGGCCCATGCCATTTTAATTAGGATTTGGCACTAGCCACCATGGCTCAATGGAGTTATAGGGACATTTTTTGGGTTGTGATCTCATATTGGGCCTATGTAATGATTGAATTGAACAACAAAAAACAAGGAAAGTTGAGGTGGCTTTTCATTATCTCTGTATACAATTGTTTTGACTTGTCCAAGTGCATCATTAATAAGGCTTGTTTCTACTCACAAATTTGAACATAACATAATCACTTGGTCAATATACCGAAGGATCTTAAATTGATTTTTTTTTTCATATGGATTTGAGCATGTTGATCCCCTCAGTCATTCCATAGTGAACAAGGCAACAAGAATTGTTAAAGAAAACAACACATGTTTATTATGTAGTGAGATCATTTAATTTGTTGAAAATAGATTTATGGAGGATAAGAAAGTAGATTTCTCAAAAGAGGTGAGTGAGGAGCTCAAACACCATTAGTAGTTGTCAATTTGCAATTGCAGGTTCTGCATTCCGTAATTAGAGAGATGTTAACAAACAAGAATTTGAGTAGGTTGCCCACTGCTTTGATGTAATATTTAGTTTGTTGTAATCATTGTTGTTAATTTGTGTCATAGTGTTTCCCCATAGGAAGTTGAAGCATACATAGGGATTTCCTTGACTAGTGGTTGTTGACCAAGGTCACCGAAGAGTATGATTGGTCATCTTCAAAAAAATTGCTTATGGGTAGAGAAAGCTTCATGCAACCTCATGTCTATGCATTGTAGCAACTTTGGACTGATGAAGCTCATTTCATCTATAAGAATGCAGTGAATGAAGTAAATTCTCTCTTGGAAGATTGCAAGTTTTTTTCCTTGTAGGGGGTCACTTCTTTAATCAACATTGAAAGTGCATAATGAATTGTCGATACTTTTATGTTGAATGTTGCAACATTTGTAGGTGCAAAAAGTAGTAATGGTGATTGGACATTTGGGTCTAAACTCATTAGTGTGGAATTGATGCTTATTTTTAGGTGTGACATTATGGTTCATATAATTTCTTGATCAATTATTTTAGTAGCGGTTGAAAAGTTTTGACAGATAGGTGCAACACAACTATATCAAATGCTTTTTATTATTCAATAGATAGGTGATTATAGGTATTTTGACTAGACACATGGTGGAATTGAAATGTTGGGTGGTTGGAGTCTATGACATTACTAGCAAGTGATTAAGAACTACTAATAAGTGATGAAAATATATATTAAGATTGTGGAGATGGAAAGAAAAATCAAAAGATAGATTTTCAAAAGGATTCCTTGGAAGTTGAAGTATTGAATTTAGATGCAAGAATAATTTCTTTTGGATAGGTGAGCATTACAATAGAAAACAAGAAGTAGCTGAGGGAGAAATCAACATTTAAACATTAAAAGGTTTATGGGATGCTAGCACATTACATGAACATTCACACATGGTGCTTCTATCCTAGAGAAATCACTCAAAATTTAGCACATTCATCTTAGTTTAGTGAAAAGAATCAAAATATAATAAATAAATTTGGAAATTTGGTGGAGGTAAATGTCAAGGCTAAGGATTCTGTTTGGCTCATTAATCTCAATCTAACTACTCTGTCAGATCGTAGTGGGGAATGTAATGATGGGACGTGGGTGTAGGTTTTGTTTATATTGCCGACTAGCGATGTATTTGTTTTGGTTTTCTCAGATGGAATTCATGGAGTCTCCTATCAGCTTGCCTTCGGGCGGGAAACTCTAGGATTTCTACGGGTGCATTTGACATGGTCGTCTGAAGTCTGTGTTTAAGGTGTGGGATGAATTGGTTCTAGGTGTGGCAGAGCTTTTGCTAGGTCAAGAGTATATGTGCTCGACAGAGCGTTGGCGAATAAATGCCAACATTACAGGCCATTTTTTAGATTTTCTCTTGGACTTGGAGGTACCATGAGCAATGGAAATGCTAATTGCAAGGAAAGTGGTGTGGGAGAACCTATTGGAAGGCACTATGGATGTGATTATCATTGTAGTTCTACATGTTGGGGTGTTGTGACCATGTGACTTGTAGAGGGAATTGGTTCCCAGGGAGCGGGTGGAGATATTTCCTTTCATCATGGACATCTCTGGTGAAGATATCAAGCGTCATTGTGAACGGGTGAGGTGCGGGCTTATTTTTCTGAAGCATTTCCTCTTTCTGGAGCTGTCTAGTGGTGTGGACTGGCGTCACCTCTTCCAAGACTTTTCGAGCGCGGATGCTATGCTGTGGGTCGATTAAGGTGTAGGATTTTATAAATTGTACCTTGTTTTGTTCTATTTTGTGTGTCTCTCTTGATGGTAGGGTTTGGTGAAAGGTTGGTTGTTGCTTGTTTTTTGTCAAGCTGGTGTAGCTTCTAGGTGGTTGTAGGTTTTTGTTGAGACGATGTTGCTTCTGGTTTTTTAGGGTTTGAATATCATGGACAATTATGTACAGAATGTAAAATCATTTTCAAAATCAATACAAATATTTACGTATAAAAAAAAAATGTCAAGGCTAAGGATAAAATTATCTCTTAAAAATGCTAAGAGAATATACACTAGAGAAATCCCAAAACATAATGTGAGTTGCAAGGATATGCAATATTATGTTACAATAACCTTAATAGTTGATGCCTATTTTCAAGCCTTCAAAGACATCTAATTTGGATAGTAGATTGAAATTTTATATTCTAGGTGAAAAATGTTATTATTCCTAGCCAATCATATATGTCATACCACATAAAAGGTAGTGCTCTAAATCTTTTTGAATTTTCTAATAACAAACCATTACTTAAAGTAATTAGCAAGATAGTTTCATTTACAAGAGCTAGGATGCCCAATAGAGGTACTAAGTTTTCCCATACAAATTGGGTGTAGGAATAATCATTACACAAATATTCAATAGCTTCCAAAACCTATTGACATAAGGTACACCTACCAAGGCCATGTTATCTTAAGATTCATGACTCAAAGCGATCCACATAAAAGTGTAGTTTTTAAATGGTTCTTGACCTTCCAAATAACTTTCCACCACCAAGCTTGATCACCTTGTTCAACGAATAGCATAGCCTTATATCCAATTTTAGTAGTGAATATTCCCAATATAGGTTTCTAGACCACACCAATTCATCCACACCATCAACTCTGATCCTTACATGATATTTTGATCAAAAGACCTGCATAATCATTTCACAAGTCATAGCTAAGACCAAAAACCCCAAATGATGTGCCCTCGCCAATCCTTATTACCAAATAGAGGTAGAAGCATGGTTAACAATTTGATACAACATAAAAAGTCAAATATTATGTAGCTAAGTAAGAAACTATCTGATATCCTAAAATTGTTTCTACTCTCAATTGATGGATTGGCCCCAATTCTAAAATTACCACCATTTCCAATTTTCTAAACTAGTAAATTATCAACAGCTAGAAAAACCAATATGATGGCCTTCCATGCAATGGAGATATTGATAATATATTTAGTAGGTAGTCTAATACATTCCACAATAGACAAAGGTGATATATATTTTTGGACAATAAACATTTTCCATAAAATCCGATGCAATGATTCTCCATATTATACTCTTAGGAACCAAAGCTCTTCCAAAGAAATATATATTTTTAAGACCCTATCTCCCTTCTTCCTTAGGTTGAGAAATCAATTACCAAGTAGCCAATACAATACCATATTTTATCCTTTCTACCAAACCACAATACCATCTTTTATCCTTTTTACCAAACCACAAAAAAATTAAGCATCTCTTCCTAATATTCTCAAAAACCTCCACAAGAATATGTGCCAAACCATGCTAATATGCATGGATAGCTTATAAATCAACCTTTAATAGCATCATTCTACCTCCTAAAGATAACTACTAATTGCACAACAAATTCATACATTTGATAATCTTCACCACTAGCCTTTTTGAGTCCTGTTTAACATAGACATTTGGCTTCAACCTATACCCTAAATACTTTAACCCATCCTAAAGTAAAGACTTGGTAAAAGGGAGAATATATATAATATTTCTCTCATCATCATCATCTAATGCATGACAAGACAATGTAGAATTTTGTATTTTAATCTCCATACCAATAGCAATATTGTAAGTCTCCAATTTGAAGGACAAATTGGAGGCTTCCCTAAAATAACCATCACCAAAAAGTGCAATTTCATTCACAAATAAAAGATGAATCAAAGATAAAAAATAGCAATTGCACCTTTGTGTGCAATGGGTACACCGAAGAAATATTAGTTAATTTTTTTGGTTAATTTGTTTATTATAAACTCAAAAAAATAATTGAGATCTGTAAGCTACAAATCCTCTTTTTTAATTGGCAGAAAGGTAACCAACTATGAAGTTATACAAAACTGAGAAAGCATGAAAGATAAACTAGTATTTCGTTGTTATTTGGTCACTAAAAGTGAAAAATGAAGTTATGGTTATACATTACATGACATAAGACAAGCTTCACACAAATTAATCTTCACATAGATTATTGTTGGGCTTTTCATTCTCAAGCTATGTCAATGGTTCAAGTTTTGGTTTCTTCAGTTCAAAATGAAATGTACAAAATTAAATACATAAGAGAGAACACAATTAATAATTAATAATTCAATGTCAATTGTCAATTAAAAAATGTTGAAGATACATCAAAATGGTTTATATGACTGTATCTACACATGAAATAAGTACACATTTTTAACCATCATATTGGTCTTCATTGAGAGCATCAATCATATGGTGATTTGTTAGAACCACAAGAAACACCACTACCACTTGTACAATATGAAAGTCTTGTGTAGCAAATGACCTTTAAGTTGACAATAAATGCATAGCATATGAAAAATAAATCTATTAAATTAAGGAAACTCCCATCTAATATTTATACTGTCAACCATTTATATATATTGAATGTTATTATAACATATACTCCTTTCTTGATGGTTAGATTTTAGGACTATCTTAAAATGTTCTATGAACTTTAATGCAAAATTTCATAGATTCTTCTAATTGAGTAGAGAAAATGTGTTGCTCTAAATGAACATAAATATAATGACATGATGAAGCCTAAGCATGAAATATATTCTTTTGTTTGTTAGATGTTTCATTACTATTCGAATAGAAAAAATGTTAACAAGTTGTCTATTTTTGTAGTGATATTTCTGATATCAATTTGAATGTAACACTACCTAAATCACTGGCTAATTTGAAAAATTGGAAAACCTATAAGTATGGACATCCAACTCATAGATATAAGAATTTTATCATTATCATTTTCAAATTAAAAAATAATATATAAAAGTGTATAAAAAGTGAAAATTAATTTTCTATTTAATAATTTAATTTTTTTCAATTATAATCAGACATATTCCACATTAAAAGTGAATGTGAATTATAATGTAGTTTACATGAACTTGTATTTTTTTTTTGATGAATATGTCAGTTATCTATATTAAATTAAAGATAAAATACATATTCACAAAAAAAGATGGGAGGTAAAAAGGCACACCCCAAGAGTCACATGGGTAGCACCCAGAAAACCAAAAGATTGACTAACATGGGCTGGGCCCAGAAGTCCATGAGTACAAAAACATAAAACGGGCCATTAAGTGGCCAGAGTAGTGCCAATAGAGCCAGGAGGGTCTCTGTCATCCAAAATTTTTCCCTATACATCAACAGGGTCAGTGACGTCAGGATGAGGACCCCAACCATCATCATCTTTATCTTTTTCTTCTTCTTTATCTTCACGCCAGGGCGAGATTGCAAGTTCCAGACATGAAAAACATTTAATAGTATCTGGCCAGCCAGAGCTAGAAGTAGGAGTGTCATTAGAGGGCAATAGAATTCCTAGGCAACACAATGAAACCCTTTGTGGGAGTTAGCAGAGGTCCAAAGAAAATATTTGAACAGTTTTTCAAGCTTGCCATAAACAACTTTTGAAGGGGCCCAACAAGAAGAATAGTTAACATGGGTGGCAACAAGCACCTTAGAAAAAACATGGAATTTCCCTGCCAAAGAGAGGGGCTTAGTAATCCAGTAGGCAAGCTTTTGATCAACCCTAGATAGAACAACTTGCCATAACTTAGTCGAAGAAGCTTGGAAGGCAAAGGGAATGCCCAAAAACCAAAAAAATTCTCCTGGCCCAATCCACTTCCAATTATACTACTGAAACCAAGGAGGAGTAGGTAGAACAAACTATCTATAGCACAAGGTTTTGTGTCGTTGGATGGCAGAACCAAAAGCAAGATAAAAAGTAGTAAGGCAATCTAGGGCCACTTTAATATTTTCTTCTTCCTCCAGAAGAGTGAGGAAAGAATCATTTGCAAAATTTCCATTAACCAATTGATCCTGAGAATTGGGTAGTGAAATACCCTTGACACATCATTGGGAAACCATGTGGGCCAAGAGGTAGCCAAATCCTTCAACCGCCAACACATTCAAAGAGGGGGAAAGAGGGCATCCTTTTCGAATGGAATGAAAGAGGCCAATTGCAGAAGATTGACGACCATTGATGGTAATACAAGCTGAGGCATCTGTAAAAAGCATATAAACAACCTGAATAAAATTAGGCCCAAATCCCAAATCCTATAACATAGCAAGGATAAAAGGCCATTCAATGCGGTCATAGGCTTTGGAAAAGTTGATTTTAACAAAGATGACTTTCTGGTTTGAACATCAGGCCCATTCCATGCCTTCCCAAACAACAATGATATTATCTAGAATGAACCTGGATTTGATGAATCCTATTTGCTCATGACACACAATTTGAGGCAACAAATGGTGAATCTTCAGCGTCAGAGCCTTGGCAATAATTTTGTATGAGACATTGAGAAGCGTGATAGGCCTCTATTTACAAATGTCCTCCAGATCCCCATACTTAGGTATGAATTTTATATTGCCTTTGTTTATTAAATTACCTAGAGAATTAGCTTGAAAGGCCTCTAAGTAAACATGATGTAGATCATGCCCAACACAGTCCCAAAGAGCCTTATAAAATTCACAAGGGAAGCCATCGATCCCAGGGGCTTTGTCATCAACCATGGAATGAACAACTTCCTTAAGATCATCAATTGTTAACAATTGATCACAAAAAAATTTCTGGGCTAATGAAAACCTATTTGGAATGATAGCAAGGCAATCTTGAAGGGCTTGCTGGTGCACAGGTGTAGGTTCTTGTGCAGTGAAAACCTACTCATAATGACACACAAAGGCCTGGAGAATGTCAAGAAGCTCAGATAGCACTTGAATACCATCTTTAAATTTTTAATGCCCGGGGATGAGTTCCTGGCACGCAATACCAAAAAAAACTCTTTGGGAGGTGCAATCACCAACCTTTAGCCAATGTAACCGAGCTTTGATCTGTGCACCTCTAGCAACATAATTATTTGCAACTTGCTTTTTGTGCCTTAGTTCTGCCACCCTGACTTGCAATGATGGTGAAAAGGGACTGGCCGCCAAAGCTTCAGTAGCTTATCGCAGGTCAACAGTGGTAGCCTCATAAGACCACCACAAAAGATAGCCAGCTAGCGCCCATAAATGCACATAAATCTAGCTGTGCATGTGATAGCATCGTTTGACCAAGTAATCCAGCCTGTATGATGAGCTAGTCTACACTCTAGATTCTACACTTTGCGAATGTGGGCCAAGGTTGGCTTGTGGTAGAGCAAAGATGTGTGTAAAAATAATTGAGTCTTACACGTGCGAGGTTGTCGCGTCTCCCATTCAATGCTAAAATAAATGGGGAAGTGGTCAGACAAGATCACATCCACTAACGACTTAATTGGCAGAGAAGAGTTGTTAAAAGAAAAAAATATTGAGCCGAGATCATGGCACAATCAAGGCATTTAAATATTTTGTTAGAGCCAACCCTGAATTACACCAAGTGTGCCAGAGAGAATGAGAATGGTGGTGGCCAATATTGGGATAAAAAACTCCAATTTATTGCTCATGTAAAACCACACCTCCCTTTCATCAGCTGCCCATTTGAATGGCAGGGTGCCATCCTTGTCATACACCATCTCAACCATATTGAAATCCCCACATAATAACCAAGTAGCAATTGACAATGAATCAACAATCTAGTGCCAAAGCACAATGCGCTCCACAACATCATTAGAAGCATAAACATTAATAATCCCAAAGGAATGATTATCAATGTTAAGGAGAATCTAGACGAGCCGATGAGTGGGATCAGACTCATGGTCGACCACACAAGCATGCCACCGTGGGGACAAAAGGGTGAAAAATCTACCATGCCCAACCTCATGCATGGTGCAAAACATTTTACTGGCAGGCCAAATAGAACGACAAGCCGAAGCAAGTTAAAAACCATAAATTTTAACTTCTTGGAGACAAAGCACTTCAATACCAAAATATTTTTGCAAAGTATCCCTAACAGAATACTTCCTGGAGAGGTCTGTTAGACCTCAAATGTTCCATGAGAGGAAATTCATGAATGAAACTCCATATTATAGGAGTCCAGTTCCATATTATTGGAGCTAATAACTTCTTGTATTTTAGTTTCTGCGATATAAAAAAGATGGGTTTACATAAGACATGTACATGATAGAGATTAACACGATACAAAGTGCTTGGACTACTCCATGGCCCCAAGTTTTTTGAGCTCCAAAATCACACCTAAACTGGACACCCCACCAAGACTTCTATTCTTCCAACTTATTGGATCTACATGTGCACCCATTCCTTAATTAGAATTAGATGTTGTTGACCTACTTGGACATTATTTATGAGGATCATTTACTATAATAATTATGGATGAGTTTTTGAAAATGAATCTGGATCACATGGTATGGACAATGTTACAAACTTTATCAGAACAAATTTATGTACCCTAGATTATAGCATAAAAAACAAATTTGTTGCATATGGTTACAAGGTTCATAGCATGCCGAATCTTCTTATTTCCATTTACACAAGACCTGCATGATCCTATGCTAGTCCTTCATGTCTTTGAATAAATTTATAATTCAAAATATATGATTTTACAAGATTTTTGGCACACAATTAAATCTTTGGCTACTCTGAAGAATAGAAAGGGCTATAGTTTCAAAAAAATCTTATCATTAAATATAAGACCCTATTAATATACATTTTTCTACTGACATTTGACTTTTTTCACTTCTCCCAAATAGCCTTTAGAAATTTTTTTGGTATGGTAGACTATTAAACCTCAAAAATATAATCAGATCAAATATTATTTTGGCTTATTCTTCAGTAGTTAAAAGGCACGTTAGAGAAACCCCTTAAATATCTTAAAATTACATAGCTTTGGTAACTTAAATGCTCCCTCACTAAATTTAAGCTTAGATAAGTTCAATAACAACAATATATGTGTGGTGGTTAAATTTTGTTAGATTATGAATTGAAATAGTAAAAATCTCAAGTTTCAACGTGTACTAGTAAAATTGAAGTGAACTTTTAACAATGTATATCTACATGTAATATAATATTAATTAACTTTGGCGTTTACAATATATGAAGGAAGAGGAATAAAATATGAAGTAGTTGAAAGGGTTATTATGATTGAAGTAGTGTGTCATTAACTTTCTTTGAAATGACTAAGATTGGATAGTAATCTGCATGAAAGTTCATTGTTTATGACTTGGTTTCCTATTTTTTGGAAGTAGTTTACAATTTAAAGAATATCTAAAGATTTTGAGGGATTAGGATGTGATCCTATAGAGTGGGCTACAACATGAATTTAATTTCTTTGTAGGTGGCCTGATTAAAAGTTTTTAACATGGGAGACTAGATGAAGTAGAATCTTCTTTATGAAATGCATACCATCCCCAATCATAGCAGTATATATTCAGCTGGTGTTCAAGAGGGGTGCTAAAATTTGACAGAACTATCAAATATTTTTTAGTAAGTACTATTACCAAATGACCTTCCACCGTAACAACACCCTTCAAAATCACCTTCAACAAACTCAATGGGATATTTTTCTTTCAAGCCTTTTAAGAAAGAGGCCCTCATATTTCTTTAACTTCTTAAAAAAAATGTTCTCAATTTGAATGTTATCCCAAACATCTAACAGGGCCCTTAAACTAAGTTCATTGTTTTTTGCCATGAAATCTAAAAAAAAAACTGATTTTTTAAGCCTTTCTTTAAAAAAAAGCTTGGAGGGGAATCCAGAGGAGAAGAGAAAAGGAAAGCTATAATCTTATTGTAGTGCCTTATTCAAAGGTCAAGGCAATTTGAAAAAATAAGCAATCACTTTATAATAGGATGTTGAAATGGGGCCTACAAGTTAAATAATCTGTCAACCTTATAGTATTTCTTTTATGACCTACAATTAAATCACTGACAATTTCTTATGTGATATGCCAAACCAAAATTTGAGGATAAAATTACAAGATTATTTGAACAAATGGGGTACGTGGTGACACCAGTGGTAGGTCAGATCAAACATAATTTCTTAGATTGAAGCTCCATAAATTAATGGATCAAATTGTTTCTGCAAGTGAGAACGAAATACATAGATATAAAAATTCTACTCTCCAGATATTTGATTTTTCTTCAAAATTTCTAGCATTGGAAAGTTCTTGTGTTCAGAAAACCATGAATGATAGAAAAAACAAAAGTAGCAATTTTCAACCAAACATTACTTGTAAAGAACCTAATAGAGTTAGTAGTTTGGAAGAAGATAAAAATGTCTGATTTTAGAATCTAGAATGAGAGGGCTCACCTTAGTTGTATCAATGATTCAAACGCCCACCTTACTAAAAATATATATTTGTACATATTTGATGAGAGACTCTGAGAATTTAACAAACAAATGTTAGATTGGGAGGCTTTATTTTGAGGACTGGAGGTATTATAAGAAGTGGGATATGAATAATTGGCTTCTACTATAAGATGGTATGATGAACTAAAAATGAAAAGAGCCAAGCAATGTTGTATGTGTGGTGACACTGGATTCTCTCATGAGCTCTTCCAGTGCACATCCTGCCTCTACCAATCTCAACACACATATATGCCAATACTTTCAATCTTTGGTTTCCAAAAGTCTTTTTTTTTTCAAATGGGCTATGTTATTCTATATTATTATTATTAATTTTGTGTTTGTTTTGTAGATATTGCAGTTGTATGTATCCAAAGGAAGAGTCATATGAAACATGTGATTGCTGTTTAAGGGGAGGAGAGGAGAGAAAGTATTCCAAATAGATTATAGAGAAATGTACACAGTTGGATATGAAGAAGTTAGGCAATACAAGCAACAGGAGTTTCCTTCTCGGCCTATATGCCATTAAAAAGCAGAAGCTTGCATTACCAAACACCACCCATGTCCAAATTGCAAATCTAGATGCCCCTATGAAAAGCCACAAGTTTGGTGATGAAATAAAACATGAAAAAATGGTAGATGAACAAAATCGAACCCTAAAAAATAAGGGATAGTACATGTCAGTGTTCCCAAGTTTTGTACGCACACTTAATTAAGCATATGAAAATATCTAGGTTTGGATACATTTTAAAAGCTCTTTTCTCTCTATTGCATACAACACATATTGGTTTGAAGCAAATGTGTGTCTTACTTCATTCAAAGAGCAAGGACAAGCGACTTACCACAAGATTTTGCACAAAATCTCTATGTCAATGATGACGATGATAAAATATACAAATTTTACACGAGAAATATAATGAAGGCCAAACCAACGGATTCCAACCTAAGCCGAGATAAAAAAAGAATTATTTGAGAGAAAAAATAACCTGAAAATTTGACCTGAACATGTAAAGGCTGAGAAACCAAGACAAATTGAACTAAGGAAAATGGATTACCTAAAGATTCTTGCGAAATGTTGTTTGTCAACTATTGTGAGGGAGGAAAATGTGCAAAACTTGTATTGCGAAGTGGATATTTTGTAAACCAACTCCCATCAACAATTGTGACCAATGATGTAATATAAGCTAACTACACTTGATCCGTGAGAGTTCGAAGCATACTTAAGCCACTATGCATCAATCCCAATAAGATAATTCAATGTAAACTAAGCTAAGAAGCCATCGAAACTAACATATTAAAATACGATAGCTTCACAAACATCTATTCTAAGCCATTGCAATTTATCCCATTGGGGGAGTGGTGTTGCATTGATGTGGAATGACAACCCTTTCCCAATCACTTGGATAATGAGCTTGTTTCAATCGATTCTATTGAAGAGAATCGACGAAACCAATGAAAGATGTGTTGTAAAACATGATGAAAGCTATTTTAACATGATGAATACTAATATGATTGATATGGGTGTATGCACAACTATTCTAAATGTATGCAAGATTCGAAATATTAAAACCCTAATTTCAAAATATGCTAAATGAATGCAACTAAGTTACCATGAAAGCCATTAATGGATGTTCTAAGCTAATATGCATGTAAAATGACCTAAAATGCTTTTAAAACATAAAATGTGAGTGCAAGATGAGAGTGATTGTAACAACATAAGTTTACTATTAAATGATGGATCCCTATTCAATAGATGCAAGGTCTATTTATAGAATAGGAAAAATGAAACCGGTGGTCAAGATTGAAAGAATCAATTAATGGTTAGGATGGAAAGAAAATGGAGGCATGGATCATGGATTCCCATCAAGGGTTGAAAATGCAAGATGATATTTAATCAAGGGCTTACATTCATCCAAAGAAACACACTTTCAAAACTTGCACAAGAAGCTTTGTTGAAATTTTGTTACAAAAAGGAATATTCCCTTTTTTCAAATGAGTGCAAAGGGAAAGAATATTCTATGAGAATATTCTCTTTTGGAGGAAAATTAGCATTTAGTTAATTAAACCAAATTTCAATGTGTAAAGGGAAAGGAATATTTCATGAGAATATTCCCTTTTGGAGGAATGTGCAAAGGAGGAATATTCTTTTGGAATACTCCTTTACAAGTGGTAGAATTAGAATTAATTAGTAATTTGATAATTAAAACCAAGTTTCAATTATGCAAATTAGGGGAATTTAGGATATTCATTAAATAATTGGCTTATTTAATGGAAAGGGGTTAGAATGACATTTAATTAAATAATTAAGATTATTTAATTTAAATGAGAGGATTAAAGGTGTTAAAATTGAATATTTTGATTTATCCAATTTAATAGGATGAAAGGTTAGCATGAAAGCGGTTGAATTAACCTAATTAGATTGATTAGATTGATAGATGAAAATGATGCATTTAATTAAGT
Organism: Sequoia sempervirens; assembly: GCA_007258455.2. Classification (NCBI taxonomy): domain Eukaryota; kingdom Viridiplantae; phylum Streptophyta; class Pinopsida; order Cupressales; family Cupressaceae; genus Sequoia; species Sequoia sempervirens. The sequence goes on from VDFB02093949.1 coordinate 20,016, forward strand.
AGCTAGGATAGTTTAATCAAACAAGTGAAAAGATGATGGGTTTTAGGATGAAATTATGTTAGTATACCAGATTCAAATGTATAATATCATTTAGGAAATTTTTAAGTGTCTACATTTTTCCCCTCTTTGAAGTGAGGTACTCATTACATTGGTTCAAAGACTGATGCTTTTTGGATTAATGCTAGTACTTAGATCAAAAATTCAAAAAAATTAATTTTTGGATGCCCCACTGTTGCCCCAATGGAAGGAATTAAGTTGGTACCCTGCCCCCTCGAGAGATCGGGCAAAAAATTTGAATTTTGGGTTAATCTCTCGATAAATATTTAGGATCAATTCCGCTCATAGAGGACTAGAAAGCTCAAATGTCTGATGTAAAAAAAATTGATGATGTATAGACAACCATCGGCCATGGGTAGCCTCATGTATATTTTGATATATCACACAAATTCGATACTTGGATAGAAATGTTAGTAAAGATAGAAGAATAAGAAGAATGGATTTGACCATTGATTTTGAAAATTGATTAAAAAAGTCCAACAAGTCCATGATCTACCGAGACTTTATTATATATGCTAATGGGATGAATGTTTTTCTCATATCTTGTGATTGGGATTTTTCGTCATTCCTTATGTTTGATAGAACACATAGACATGATGCATCATGGTATTGATAACCAAGATGGTGTTGTATCCAGTGTAATGGACTTTGACTCTACAAATAGATAGGATAGTCCTTGTTCACATCTTGACATACAAAAACCTCATTGGAATGTAGTTTAAAAGTTCAAAATATATTGGACCAAAGCATAAGCAATAGTCAATAATCTACTCCAAACAACTTCCCTACACACAACTAAGCAAGTATGCGCCAAGATTATTTTACAAGAATACCTACAAGCACAACAAATGAAAGATAATGATTGATGCCCCATTCGTTTCTCTCTAAATCATTTTGATAGACATAATTGAGAGGTCCTTGGTATGGGTCAATAAGATAAATCATAAGAAAAGATCAAAGACAAACAATCAATGTTATCTATATCTCTTGCCAATTTAATATAGCTAAGGTGATTTCTGATGTTGATGTCCATTGTCAGAAGGATACATCGTAGAACATGTTATCAAATGTTTTGATTAGGACGAGGTGTGTTATAAGCTGTTGATATAAACTCTAATGACTCATTTACCTATGATATAGACTTTAGATTTTGATACTTAGGTTCTCACTTTATGACTTACAATACTTGCTTTCTACTTGTTTTGCCAAAGGTTGAAGATGATGATCGGTTTATTATGGATGAAGGTTTATTGCAGGTGAAAGTGAAATGGGATGGATGGATTTGGATTTTTCTAGAATATTTCAATGTTTTTGGTGTTTCAAAATGTTTTGAGGCTGTTTTTGGTCTTTTTGAAAGTTTATGTGAATGTTTTTGGTTTTGATTATTTGAGGTTGTTTAGGGTTTTTCGATTTTCAATTTTTTTTGTGTTTTATGAGATTTTAGACTAATAACCTAACCTAAAATACTATCCTAGGGGCCTCGAGGGCTTATCAAAGATGAACCTTGCCTACTTTATACACACAAAGACCACGTAGTTCGACTGGCTTGAATTATTGCCAATGAAATATGAATAGTTGATGGATTGCCAGTTTATTATGATAGAATCCTAAAGGACTGACCTAGGGTGTCTCGGGGGTTTATCAAAGATGATCCTTGCCTATGTTCAAGCTCAAAGACTCGTAGTTCGACAAGGTATTGTTTTTAGATTTTTGATGTTTAGGGATTTTGATGTGTTTCAAATGTTTTTAGGATTTTTGACTACAATTTTATGAATGTTTTTGGATTTTAGCTATACAAGATTTTGAATGTTTTGGGATTTTTGGCTATACAAGATTTGGATGTTTTTGGATTTTTTCAATTTTGTGAGTGTTTTTGGATTTTTGAGGAATGTTTTATGAAGGTTTTTGGGATTTTTGAGAGTTTTTGAGGTAAATGATACCTAGATCACGATGTCGATGTCACATTGTGAGATAAAAGAAATGGATCAAGAGTTATTTGGAAACAAAAGTGTAATAACCCGCCCTTAGTGTCTAGCAATGCTTCATAGTGCAATGGAAAAAATCCAGATAGGTAGTGTATATGTGAAGAGTTTGATAGAGTTTTATCATTCTAGATATGGGCTATGGGACTTCACGAGATAAAATGGTAAAGAGCCTATGAAAATTATTCCATGAGTAGAGTTGAAGTATACGCTAAATCTTTGTCAAGATAAAGATAAAGTGGAATATCTGGATGAATCTATATTGGATGGATGGATTCAATGTGAGAATTGGATATCATGAATGGAGTGGACAATGTCATTCATGAAGGAACATGAGATGTATGGGTCAATGGTTTGGAACCTTTGATTCTCCACACTTGGGAATATGAGTGATGATGGGTGGGAACAAAGACTTTTGTGGAATTAAGACCAACTACTGGATAAACTTTGTTCCTTGCTTGAGAAGCCCGCTTTTGTATTTGAGGACTCTTTTGATGGATGCATTTCCCTTTCTGATGTTGCCCCATAGTTTCTTTGACTAATGGAGTTTTAGAGTGATGATTTTGTTTATTTTCCTTTGGTATCCATTTGTATTTGATTTTTCCCTTTTGCGTTACTACTTTATTTTATTTGATGGTCTTCACTTTTCTTCGATAGGAATTTTTCTTTTTACATTGGTCTCAATTTGTGTATGAGCTGGTCGGTGAATGCCAACTCATGATATGGCTAGTTGTAGCATTGACTGTATTTCCATCATAAGGATCCTTCGTGCCCCATATGTTGATGTTTGCTATAGACAAGTTTTCCCCCGACGTTGTGAAGGTATTGTCAATACCTAATCCTTTTCCCTAATAATGTATCCTCTGATCTATAACAACTGAATATGACTTGTCATGAACACACGATATTGCTATGGGTTCCTGCTGTTTAGGAATATGAACTATTTGCTCTAATTCTATGACATCATTATCTGTTGATAGTGCTTCAAAAGATGTTGATGCTGACTCAAAAGATGTCGATGATGTACAATCACTGTAAGAATCAATAGTCTTGACCATTGCTCCTCTTGTGTAGGAATACCAAGAGTGGGAGACTCTTGTTTTGGATGAAGAATGTCTATATGTCTGTCAGGAAGAAACATCTTGGGGGTGATATTGGTGACATATTTGGAGGATTTCCCTTAGCTCTCGATGAAACTCTAGGGATAGGGGTTCTTGATCTTGACTTGATTCAGAGTATCTTTCGTTATCCTTAAGAGCCTCTTCTTGACATAATCCTTGGGTCGATGATACATCATTAATAAAATACTCTTCACAATAATTTGTGGGTATGGGTGAAATAAGGGATATTTCTTGCTCATTTGGAACTTCTTCAACATGCCCAATCATTGAGTCATATGTGGGAGAGATATTGCAATTTGATACCCACTTGATATCATTACGGTATAAATATTGCTAAACACTGTTGATGGGTTTGGACTTTGTTTTAAAATAGTATCTTGATGTGTATCTGATTCCTCATGTTGTGATAAATAAATATGTCCCACCGTGGTATCATGGGTATGGTTTATGTTTTTTGAGGTTGAGGCCTTTCTTGAATCTTTTGATTTTGTATGATCAGGCATAAGGTTTGTGTAAATTTTTAGATTTTCATTCCTAGATTTTTGATCAAAATCGATGTCTCCTTGTTCAATAAAATCTTCTATTAAATTTTTGAGTCAATTTTTTTTTGTGTGTTATGACCTTTGTATCGATGAAATTCACAAAAATGATCATCTCTATAGCTATGAGGTTTGACTTGTGGCTCTTGATATTTTGAGAAATCTCAGAGTGTGATAAGATTAGAATGTATCAACCTTTTTAGCACATCCCCAATAGGTTCCCCTAAGGGAGTGAATTTCCATTTAGGAGCACTATTTGGTCTTTGGGGTCCATGTTGAGTGTTTGTAGCATTGATCATTGGTTTATTATTTGGTAGTGGCGTGTATGGTTTTTGTGTGTTCATGATTTGGGTGTTTGCTTGCCTAGAAGTAGTTAAGATCACCTTAGCATAACCAACACTATCACTAGTAACTGTAGACACGTAAAATGTACCAATTGACATTATGTATATGATCTCAACTACTAACATCGTTTCGTCTTGAGTCATCCTTCGGTCTAACCATTTAATCAAATCCCCTTATTTGATTAAATTCATCAATATTCCTCTCTTAATTAAATAAACCAATTATCTAATTAAGTCACCTCTTCTCGATAATTAAATTGGCCATCTTGATCTAATTATCCCTATTTAATTAAATAATTAATTTTATTTGATTAAATCTCTATAGTCTATCTATTAAATTAAATAAATTAAAACCTTATTTAATTTAAACTAACATCATCCCTGTTAATTAAATAAATCATAAATCTTTATTTAATTAATCTCTTATCACATTCTTCTCATTATTTGATTTAAATAAATCCAAAAATTTAAGTCAAATAAGTCACATCATTTAATCTCCTTCATTAAATTAATTAACTTTGATTAATTTAATCTCATATCATGTCCCTTCCTCCAGCTTTTACCACTTGAACATTAAAATAGATTTAATTGATTTATAAAATCTCTATTTTCCTCAACAAGGCATCTTTGGAAGAATATTCTCCAAGTTTGAATTCAAAATCTAAGTTGACATGTACATCCAACAAGGCATTTACTCCATCTTACATGTCCTTTTCCTTGAGCCAAGTGGTATTCACTGCATTCTTTCTTCCCTCTTGCATGTCATTTCAACAAATTCAAAATTCAAAAATAGGTATTTATTGGCACAATCCTCAAAACTTGCACATCCTCCATCCACTCATAGGTTGACAAGTGGCATCTTTCCATTGGTTGAATGTTAGTCCCACATTTCTCAATTTTGGAAATTCATCCATCTTAGAATTCTATAAATAAGAGGCTCATCTCCTCATTTGATCATCCACAATTTATGCAAAGTTACTATACTCAAATATTTAGCAAATTTCATCAATACCATTGAGTTCTTAGCTAGGTTATGTAGGTTTTAGCTTGGAGCACTCACCATTCTTCATCAAAGTGGATCAATCTTCATCAACACATCAATCTTGCATCATAGGAATTGGGAAAGGGCCAATTTTCACATCAAATTGGCACCAATTCCCCTGTGGGATCATGAGTTTGCTAGTTTAATTAGGTTTCAATCTCTTTTATTGTTATTTCATTATGTTCTTCATTGCTTTTTTTCTAATTTGAGATTTGTGAATGGATTTCATGGGGAATCCTTGTTCTTGCTTGCATTTAACAATCTAATGTGTTTGTTCTTGTTGTTTTGTAGGTATTAGGATTTGGGTTCACACATTTAGCGCTAGAAGGAGGGCATAATCTCGTTTTTCTAAAAAAAATTGTGTTTCTGTTTGTGCATAGGAAAATTCCAATGCTGGAAGCTCAACGTCACTGTTTTAGCACCACTGGCTCTCTAGCATCGCTGTTTTAGCATAGCTGGCTCTCTAGCGCTGCCATATAGCACCGCTGAAAAATCAAATTGCGACGCTTTAGCCATCCCGCCTAAAATTTTTGAATTTAAATTTTAAACAATGACATTGAGTAAAAGGGCGACACATTTGAGCTCACTGGTCTGGATACAGAGCACCGCTGACTGGTAAGGGGCACTATACAACACCGCTGGAGAAATCAAACTGTGACACAGTCATGGGTTGCGCCGCTGGCAGGGAGTAAAAAGTTGAAATTTCATTTTAGCACGTGGTTTTTGTCAAATGATGAGTTTATCTTATGTTTTTTTCTTTTTAAACTTTTTGTTTTGCTGAATTTGACTGATTTTCTTTCTTGTAGGTTGGATCAATTAAAACGAAAGAAAAGGAAGCATGATGATGGTACTTCGCAAGATCAAAGTGTTTTTAAACACTTTAGTGTTTGTTTAACACTCTTAGGAAACTATTATATCTTCTTGCTTAGGATACTAATTTCATTTGGGGTTTAAAAAGAACCTTTTCAATTTTTGCAAAGGCTTAAAATGAACATTAGGACTACAACTTACTAGAGTTTGTTTTTTTGGTTAACAATTGAACAAAATGCCTCTCATTTGTCCTTTGGTGCTTTAAAAAGAACTCACAATTGCTTTGTGGCTTTAAAATGAACAAGTGCAACTTTTTCTTTGCGATGGCTTACTTAAACTAACTTCATTGAAAAAGGACGTATGCGCTTCTCTCGCGCTTTATAGCGATCTTGAGAATCAAAAGGCCTTTTTTTATGATTTTTGGTAGAGATAAAGCAATCACCTCCACACTTCATTTTGGTTTTAAAATTGAACAAAACATTGTGCGAGTGTGAGTAGAGCATTGTTGCGTACATTCTCTTTCTTTGTGTTGCAAACAAAGATTGATCGAGTTACGGATATTGTTTTTACTCACTTTTGTTTATCTTAGAAAGCATGCCTTGGGGAAAAAGTACTCACCCAAGGGAATGACTCAACCGGTAACAATCTAAACCCAAGAGTATTTCCAACTGGGATATAAATGTGGGTATTGGAATAAATGCCAATATCACGCGGTTGGCTCTGACGAGATGGATCTGAGAAGGGACTCTTGTTGTATGGGTCAATCTCCATGAACATAAAGTCCTTATTAAAACCCATGTTTTAGAATTTCCAAAATCCTTGATCTATTTATTAGTGCAAGAACGGTCGTTCTAAGGCTGCCCCACACTTTTACGGTCTTTTAGTAGAGATGGAAAGCATGCCATGGGAGTTTCATGGGTGTTGATGCTTGGCTGCCCCGAATGATGTTAATGAGTTGTGGAGGGGAACCAGTGGGGTCAAGCATCTAAACATTCGCTAAAGATAAGCGTAGCTGGACTTGTCCAAGTGGGGACTCAACAAATATTGTCTTCCACATCCATAGGGTTGTACTTATTATTGGTTACAAAATGCTTTGCTTGTTCGAAAACATCTTGGAAACAAACACTTAAACTTCATCATCAAAATTTCAAACCCTTTAGGAGACAAATACAATTGACCCAATTCGTGTGTTATTGCTTGCCCTTGGGATTTTATCCTTAGAGGTTTCTAATCACATTGGATTACATCTCAATTTGTCTACTAAGGTTGAACAATAGGTAACCCTTGCCTTGAATTCATCAAATCTCCACATAACATACTTTGTGGGATGCGAAGAAATTAAGACATTGGACATCTAGTTTGGAAAACCTAATCAAAGAAAGTGTTTGTGGTAAAATAAAGCCATTAAGCAAAGATAAACAAAATGAACTCTCATATGTGTTGAAAACTTCACTTCACGATTTTCAAGAAGTCAAAATCCCAAAACAAAAAAGTCCTTGATTCAAAATCCGGAAATGTATGCTCAAATTGAAACACTTCTTGGTTGTAAAGGTCTATAGAAGCATTGCATGTTCTTCAATACCAAGGTTTAGGTAAATAAAGTGTATTTTTTAGGTTCATCTTAGGATCAAAAGAAATCAAAATCTTTTCTCATCCACCCTTCAAACATCAAAACAAAAATTATCTTACCATCACCTTTTGAGAAATCTTGAAATTATCCTTCATGCTAGGCTTTTTGGCAAAAAATCAAAATCATCAAATCCTTGAGACAAAATCCTTGAAATCTTTATCAAATCACCTTTGGCTAGGTAATGTGTAAATGCATCCTTTTGCATATGCTTAGTCAAATTTATCAAACCATCTTGTTTAGCTAGGTATATGTAGATACATCCTTCTTCATATGCTTTGTTAAATTCTCATCTTGTTTGAATAGGTGTGGGTAGATGCATCCGTCTTCCTACACATATTCAAATTATCATCCTTTGAAAAAATCTACCCCTCAGATAATCATCCAACATCTTAGGGTCTATTTGTTCAAACCAAAAGCAAACCAAAATCAATCAATCAAGGGCAATCCCAAGAGAAAATTAAAAAATAAAAATCCGAAACAAATCCAAAAGTCCTAAAAGTCTAGCATTCCCCTCAAGATTTATCAAAAGATCAAAAAATCCACATCATCCATCTCTTGCATCATCATCATATCACCTTTTTATCCTCAAGATATCCTAAATTTTTTCTCTTTTGTGCATAAAGTAAAGATCAATCCAAGGAATTAAGAGATTCATCTCCCATATTTTGGAAAATTGATCCTTGTTTTATGGTTCAAACTAGATCTCAATACAAGAAGAACATGGAAGCTAAAAAAGAAACACCCGCTTCAAGTGACCTAAGCCAAATGAACGTCGGAATGAATCCTGTTGAATCAAACAATCCTTTGATTACCTCATCATCACAAAAACCACAAGAGGAAAATCAAGAAGAAGACCTTACCTTTGGGATGTTGCACCAAGAAATAACCGAAATGCTCCAAAATCTAGAAAATCATAAGATCGTCAACATCATGATGAGGCTTAACCCTTCACTATACATGCTCGAACTAGCAAAACAAGGAGCCAAATTACATTCTAATTTCAACACGAGCTCTATAATGGAACCATCTTTAGAGGTCATGCCTCTAATTTCATCCACACTCCCCATCTCATCCACACCCCCATCCCAAAGCATCACTCAAAACATTCTGCAAATCACACCATCTTTTGCTCCAACCCAACCTAATGTTAACAAAGGAAGTGCATTTCTCAATGCATTGCAAACACATCCTCTCGTAAACAATCAAAACTTGGATGAAAATACCATCTTGGAACAAAATGTACTCCAAAATCCATTGCATAAGTATGATCCTTTCACTTTCCATAACCCTAATGATCCATCATCATCATCCTTCCAAGCAACACCTCAAACCTCTCTCCTCACGAATTCGCAAGAAGAGGGTGACATGTTCGGACCTGGGGGCATTTTTGACACCACATCATTTTCTCAAGAACTCACACCCCTCACATTTTCAACTCTCCCACCATTACCACCATTATCCACACCTCCACTTGGCTTGGGACTTCCACATTTACCAAATATCAATATCAATCAAACCAACATTGCAATCACCAATCAAAACATCACACCAAACTCTTAAAACTTGTCATTGATATAACAACAACAGATGAAAAATACACAAGCAATCACAACATCATTGACCACCCCCCTAACATCTCAAAGCATGGTCTCTCAAGGACTAACCACATCGACAACACCATCCACCACTCTAACCACCAACACGACAACACCATCCACCACTCAAACTACCAACACGACATCACCACTCACCACCACCACAAGCACAATTTTGAATCCACCACCACCCCTGCCACCACTAAATTCCAATTTATCAAGCCAATACAACATGTCATTGCAAGCTACTCACCAAGCTGCTTATCAAAAGGCATTCCTGTAAGTGCAAAAGTAAAAAGTCGCACAAATAGCTACCCAACAAGCCGCACAAGCAGTGCAAAATGCTCAAGCTACCCAAATCACACAACAGGCACAACAAGCTGCACAAGCCCAAGCCTTATTGCAACAATAACAACAACAAGCCGCTCAAGCTGCACAAGCTGCTCAAGCAGCCCAAGCTGCATTACAAGCACAAAAAGCTGCCCAAACCCAAATTCTATTGCAACAACAAGCAACACAAGCCCAAGCTCAATCTCAAGTGCACACCCAATATCAAGCACAACAAGCGCAAGCACGAGCACAACTTCTTGCACAAAAAAAAGCAGAACAACTACAGGCATATCAACAAGCAATAAAACAATATCATAAGCAATAAGAAGCAACCCAGTTGGCATCCCAACAACAAGAAAAACAACAAACAATCCTAGCACAACAACAAAAAGCACAACAACAAGCTCAACAACAGGCAATCTTAGAGCAGTAACAACAAGAACAACAAGTGTTGTTTATATAGTAGCAGGTGCAAGCATACCTAGCTCAATAGAATATGCAAATACCATCAAACAACACACCAATCAACCCACCCATCCAAACCACATTTGAAACACCCCATAACACCTTCATCCCACCCCCTGATCCACAAAATGATGTAACAACACAAATTAGGTTGCTTTCGCAACAAGTGCTCGATCTTCAATCAGGGCGAACCAAAAAAACACCAAGCAACTTGTGCCCCTATACATTTGACAGGAGCCTTGTGATGAAACCATTCCCCAAGGGATTTGAGATCCCCAAGTTTGAAAAATATCGAGGGACGGGAAACCCTGAAGATCACATCAGGGAATTCCAGGTTCATTGCATGGAAGTCGCATACGATGATACTTATCTGATGTGACTATTTCCTAGGAGTTTAGCTGGCCACACTATGGAATGGTTCTCTCACCTACCTATAGGAATCAGAACATTCCAAGAAATTATAGACGCATTCATTAAAAATTATGCATGCAACATTGCAATGGATGTTAGTCTAGAAGAACTCTCAGCTCTAAAACAAGGAAAGAATGAATCATTCACTTCATTTCTACAACGATGGCAATCCAAGGCCAATCAGAGAAAATGGACCATACCCGAAGAACAAAATTTTTGCACCATCATATCTAACCTTGACAACCTCTTGGAATTCCATCTCAAGGTACAAGGGGTCACCACATGTGACCAGTTGATCTCTAAGGTGCTCAGCAGCGAACGAGCCCTTATGACACAACTCGTGGGATCAACTTCATAACCCGAACAACAAAACAACCACCCACCCACCAATTACAATGATAAACATCACATGTGGGCAAGGAACAAAAACATTACTAATGATTGTGTCATTGACGCCAAAGTGGTCATTAGTTCCCTTCGCCAAAATACACTCGCACCACACATCCAAATCCAACACCAAAACAATCATCAAGCAATACAACAACCAAACAACAATCCGGTGATTAACAATGTCAATGATCAAAGGGGACCACCCTAATGGAACAAGAATTACCCCAAGAGAAAGTACACCGCTCTGGGGGAACCACTTGAAGTCATCATGAGGAAGTTGATAAACGAAAAACTCATCAAAGCGCCCACCTATGAGAATTACCAAGAACTGGATGTGAAACCTCCTTGGTATAATGAGAATCAACTTTGTGACTTCCATAAAATCAAAGGGCATACCACAAACAGTTGTATGAGGCTAAAAAACATAATTCAATATCTCATTGATCAAAGAATTATAAACGTTGAACAACCAATAGGAAACCAAGACCTTAAGATATACACGAATCTGATGCCTAATCATGGCAATAAAGGGAATAATAATAAAATTGATAAAGGGAAAGCCACCCACACAAACGTGAATCATGTGCATGAAACTATTGTTGCCTCCTTAGATGAAAACTACATAGTCATCACCATCAAAGGCGCCCATTTATGGAGTCACCACAAGAGGCGACAAAGTTACCATCGTAGGATCATCCTAGCCAAACAAAGTCCCTGCATCTAGATCTGTCCCTAATGCATATAATGTCCTAGATCAGCTCAAAAGAATGCCAATGCAAATATCCATAATGGAGTTATTGAAAATCTCATCTGCTCATAGGAAAATCCTTGAGGAAGCATTGGCTTCATCCACTGTCCCCGCAGATCTTGATGCAGAAAAATTCCAAGCTATGGTTGGAAATATCATTATGCCAAATATCCTCACATTCTCCAACCAGGATTTCCCCGCTCAACCATCTCACAACTGTGCACTCCACTTAGAAGTCATAGTACATAAGAGCAAAGTCAAAAGGGTACTGGTGGATGGAGGTGCATGCTTGAATATATGTTCTCTCAAGCTCATCAAACAATTAAAAATATCAGAGGATTCTATTGACAAAGGAAAGGGTATCACAATAAGAGCATATGATGATCAGGAAAGAGTGTCCCAAGGCACAATCAAACTCCCTATTCAAGTAGGTCTGACTATCATGGAAACCACTTGTCAGGTCTTGGACCTCGACTTGCCATATAACATCCTCCTAGGACGTCTGTGGATTCATGCAATGAAGGTAGTAGCATCAACTTTCCATCAATGTGTGAAATTCACACATGAGGGACAAGAAGTTACCATCCATGGAGATCCTGAACCTTTCTCCTATTGCAAAATCCTTGAAGCAAAGTACTATAAAATCCCCCAAGTACCAAAAAATGATGAGGGTCCTTCTACACCATACATTGATCCCGCCACTCTCGCATCCACTTTTGCGATAGAGACACCCACCAAATCTGCCATTCCCACCATCTCTGACATTAAGGTCATCATCCAAGATAATGGTTGTGGAAACTACATGATCCCTAAAAATGATTTTGTGGTAGGAGAGTTACCACAATCTCCTAGATCTCGGGGACATCCACAAATAAATGAAGCCTCCACATCTCAAACATCTCTTGAAGACTATCCCAACTTTACAAGTTGGGGAGATCTTGGCCAAGAATTTATTGAGGTAGATCCATCTCATATTCTATATCAAGATGAAAGACTAGTAGTTGATTTACCAATGGATGACAGAAGCAAGGGTCTGCAAATGATGCTCGCAATGGGCTATGACAGAAATCAAAGAATTGGGAAAAATGACAATGGGCTTATAATACCTATCATTCCAGAGACGTGAGCGATAACAAATCTTGGTCTTGGATGTACCCCTTTGAGTATAACCATACGTGGCCGAAGTCCTCCAATTAGAACGATTAATAATCCTCCTCAGCCAACTGCAGCAGAACTACGCTTACCAGTATCTACAGGTCGCGTCATAGATAACTTCACATTTGATATAACCGACATCTGTAGTAGTAGTGATGATGAGGATCCCACATCTAATCTACCTAGGCTATTTGAGGATACCACTCTTTTCATGATTAACACCCTATCTTTTGAATCAGACCACCAAAATCATGAAATCTACCTAGTATGCCCCCAACTCATTGACTACGACCAATGAGGACCACCAATTCTTGATACATTCAAAAACGATGAGGCACTCTCAGAATTCATGGGACTACGGGAAAAAATTCCATATGGAGATCACAAAGTAGGGTTCCTAATCAAGCTAGATACACATGGCTATTATGGGGAAACGATTGAATCCCTCAGTCACAAAAGTGAAAAATTAAGAATAATATCTAAGTCCTTGAGTGAAAACCACACTGTGGCATGCTCCAACCAGAAAAAAGTAAAAAGAAAGGATGCATCTAATGGTGAAAACCTCTTCGAGGCACCCGAGGATGGGGGATTCAATCTTCCTCTTAGAGCTCTTCATCAAGAAAAATTAGCAGTCCTGGCAGAAAGGTATAATCTGGTCAACCTAGGAACAAAAGAAACCCCGCATATCACATTCTACGCGAAGTCATTACTATCAGAGGAACAAGAGCTCCTAGCAGCCTTCCTAAGAGAAAGACATATAAACTTTGCATGGAGCTATGCTGATATGCCAGTACTTGATCTAGAAATCATGGTTCACCACTTAGCAATATATCCAGAAGCAAATCTTGTTAAGCAAAAGCTTCAAAAAAATGCACCCTCAGATCGCCTTATTAGTCAAAATGGAGCTAAAAAAGCTATTAGATGCAGGATTCATCTGACCAATAGATTATCCAGAATGGGTGTCCAACTTGGTGCCTGTTTCAAAACCCGATGGGAACATTAGAATCTGCACAGACTTCAAAGACTTGAATAAGGCATGTCCAAAAGATGACTTCCCACTTCCAAACATCGACATGATCGTAGACATGACATCGAGACATGAAATGTTGTCACTAATGGATGGATTTTCTGGGTACAATCAGATCATGATAGCTAAAGAGGACCAACATAAAACAACTTTCACTTGTCCATGGGGGACGTACTATTGGAATATGATGCCATTCAACTTAAAGAATGTAGGAGCAACATACCAAAGGGCTATAACATTGATATTCCATGACATGATCCATAAGATGGTCAAAGATTATGTTGATGACATCCTAGCCAAATCAAGAAAGAGAAAAGATCACATAGCAACCTTAAGTGCCATCTTTGATAGGCTGGAGGAGTACAAGGTCAGATTAAACCCAAAGAAGTGCATCTTTGGCGTACAATCAGGAAAGCTGCTAGGATATATAGTGTCAATGAGAGGTATCGAGGTAGATCCAACAAAGGTAAAAAAAATCCTTGAAATGGAAGCACCAAAAATATTAAAGCAATTGAAAGGTCTCTAAGGCAGACTCCAATCCATTCGAAGATTCATAGCACAGTTGGCGGACAAACAAAACCCATACTCTCGCCTACTTCACAAGGGAGTAGCATACAAATGGGATAACAAGTGTGAAGAGGCATTCAATAAAATCAAAGAATATCTACTGACACAACCTGTCTTAATGCCACCAATCCCAAGAAAACCATTAATTCTCTATGTATCAGCAACAACAGTAGCCCTTGGGGCTCTCCTAGCTCAACATGACAAAAATGGAACAGAAAGGGCTATCTATTACATCAGCAGAACAATGGTTGGGCATGAGCTAAACTATTCATTCATTGAGAAAGCATGCCTAGCAGTAGTGTTTGCATCATAAAAATTTAGACATTACATGTTGGCACATAAAATAAAAATCATCGCCAAAATCGACCCTCTCAAGTACTTACTGTCAAAGCCAATGCTCACTGGGAGAATGGCCAAATGGGTAATGATACTATCAGAATATGACATCAAATATGTGGAGCGAAAAGTAATCAAAGGATAAGTCATCACAGATCAACTTGCAGAAGCACCAATCTATTCAGAGAATCCTCTCATCTCAGAGTTTCCAGATGAATCTATTTTCAATCTCAACGTAGCTGACCACTGGAAACTATACTTTGATGGCTCACACACGCAACATGGAACAGGATTTGGAATCTTCTTCATCACCCCATAAGGGGATTGCATACCAAGGTCCTACAAACTGGCATTTCCCTACACCAATAACATTGCAGAATACGAGGCTTTAACTATAGGTATCATAATAGCAATGCAATGGAACATCATAGCTCTCAAAGTATACGGAGACTCCCAATTGATAATTAAATCAAGTAAATGATGAATACTAGACCAAGGATGATAAGCTCACTCCATACAAGAAATTGGTGGAGACTCTCAAAGAATCCTTCATCGAAATTACATTTGAGTAGATTCCTAGAGCCAACAACAGAGCAACAGATGCCATGGCAACAATTGGATCCTTACTGGCCATCCCTCCCAACGTTCCAAAATATGAATTCCTGATAGAGCAGCTTCTCATGCCCGCATTCGAGGTACCATAATCATAATTCATGTTCGAAATCGTTGGCCTTAGTGATCCTTGGTACCATGACATTTATACATACCTTCAACTAGGAGTCATACCCGTCGACTTACCTTCAAACCTAAAATGAACCTTTGTCAAAAAGGCATCCCGATTTGTCATCCTAGGAGATACCCTATATTGTAGGAGCATAAAAGGAACCCTACTACACTGCTTAAATGCTGAGGAGGCATTGAATGCTTTAACTGAAGTACATAACGGTATCTGTGGTTCACACTCAAGTGGAATGACTATAGCCAAGAAATTGATGAGGATGGGGTATTATTGGCCCACAATGGAAAGAGAGGCACATGACTATGTCAGAAGGTGTCTACAATGTCAACAACATGGGGACCTCATCCATGCTCCAACTCAAGAGCTTCATCCCATCATCACACCATGGCCCTTTTCATAGTGGGGACTTGATCTCATTGGAAAAATCACACCCACTTCATCTAACAACCACAAATTCATCATAACTGCAACATAGTACTTTACTAAGTGGGTGGAAGCCATACCCATGACGTATATAACTGTGAAGCAGATATAAAAGTTCATCCTGAACTATCTCATTTTCCACTATGGTGTTCCACAAGCCATTATCTCAAATAATGGGACACCATTTAAGAATCAGGAGGTCTGTGACTTATGCAAAAAAATTAAAATCCAACATCGCTTCTCTACCTCATACTATCCCCAAGGCAATGGCCAAGCAGAGGCTACAAACAAGACCATTATGAAAATCCTCAAAAAAAAGTCAATGACGCAGGTCATGACTGACATATGCAACTTAATCTCGCCCTCTGGGCCTATCAAACTAGTATCCGCACACCTGCCGGTGCCACCCCTTTCTCCCTGGTCTACGGATCAGAAGCAGTACTCCCCATTGAGATCGAGCTCCCATCACTCATAATATCACTGTAAAACCTCATCACAGATGAAGAGTACTGAGTATCAAGACTAAATGAGCTGGAGCTACTGGATGAGCGACGTATAGATGCTTTGAATCATTTGCAAGTCTATCAGAATAGACTCAAACGAAGCTACAATAAGAAAATCAGAAGCAGACTTTCTAAGTTGGAGAACTGGTATTAAAGGAGAATCAGAAGAATGTCCCAAACCCAAGCAACAAAGGAAAATTTGAACCCAATTGGTTGGGACCATTTGTTATCACAACAAGTTACAAGTCAGGGCATATCAGTTATCAACACTCGAAGGGGAACCTCTGCAAGAGCCCATGAATAACTCTCATCTCAAAAAGTTTTATGCCTAAATCTTTCAATGTATAGAACCAAAAATCCAAAAAAATTAGAAAATGTCCTTAAAAAATGGTTAATTCGGTGAAAACCTAGCAAACAGGTGTCTTGGTGACAACAAAAAAAGCAAAAAAGCAAAAAATCCAAAAAAATTAGAAAAAGGATAAAAAACAGTAAAGAAAAGAATCATCCTCTAGTGAAAACCACTTTGGTGGCACTTTGGACAAGTACCTTGGTGAAAACCTGTCAAACATGCACCTTGTGTAAATAAGTACTTTCCATCCACTAGGATCTTTACATCTTGTTCTGCATCATTCATCCATTACGCTTCCATCATCCATCACATTCAAATCTCCATCCATCACTCATCCACCCGCATCCACACCATAGCTTGGTCTTGTTTTTGTATCATGATCCCTCCTAGTACTACTTGGCCTATCCTCAAGGTTAGCTTGTCCTACCTTTATCAGAGTAGTCTATTATATCACGCTGGGGGCATGTTCTCATCAGATAAGATTCGTGTATGTTCTTAAAGTCCTCAAATCAGAAAATCCAAAAACATCAAAAAATCAAAAAATCCAAAAACATTCAAAACATATCAAAATCCCAAAAATAGGTCAAAAGTCACCAAAAGTCAAAAACAAAGTTGTCTTGTCAAACTACTCGTCTCGAGCCTTGAACGTAGGCAAGGTTGATCTTTGATCATCCCCAGACACTTAGGGTCAGTCCTTTAGGAGTCCTCATATAAAATTGACATCTCATCATGTATATCATCATCAGTAATCGGTCAACTCGTCAGTTGAACTACGGTCTCTGTATAATATAGGCAAGGCTAATCTGCTGATTAGCCCCCGAGGCCCCTAGGATAGGTCTTTAGGTTAGTCTCCTTGTCAAAATCTCAGAAAACCCCAAAACATTTGAAAATATCAAAAAATACCAAAAACAACCTCAAAACATCTCAAAAAGATCAAAAACATCCAAATATTTGAAAAAATCATCTGTCTCATCTTGCTTACACCTGCAATAACATCACTCATAATAAACGATCACCATCCTCAATCTTTGGTAAGACAATCAGAAAACAAGTCTAGCAGGTGAAAAGTGAAAACTCAAAACGTCAAGTCTTAGGTGTAAGTCAATACGTAACTAAGTTGGTCAACTCTTTGTGTCAATAACCTATCATCCAATTGGTCCCATATCAATCATTTTAAAGAACACTTAGGATAAGTGAAATGGCGTGCCACCATCCACTAACATGTCCTAGGATGTATCCTTCCTACAATGGGCATGATCTTTTGGCAATAGTTTTGGTTCTTATCCTTAAAAATACATCCTCTTTCGGTTAGCGGTATTGAAGAACATCAGCTTGTTTGTGTACTTTGTCTTTATCCTTTTGATTTATCTTATTGTGCCCATTCCAAAGACTTCTCGATGATATCTGAATAGAGGATTTAGAGAAATAGGAATGGGGCAACGATCATTATCTTTTGTCTGCTGTGCTTGTTGGGCGTTCTTGTAATATAACCTTGGCAAATACTTGCTTTGTTAGGTATGTATGGAGGAAGTTTTGGACAACTTATTGACTATTTCATTGATAGGTTATACCTTTCTGTGTTTTGGTCTGAGGTGTTTGAAACTTCTAAAGTGCATCCTAGCAAGGTTTTTGTATGTCAAGTGTGAACAAGGATACTCCTATCTATTTTTCAAGTCAAAGTCCATCACATTGGGTACAACTCCATCTTGGTTCTCCATACCTTGATGTATCATACCACATGTGTTATCAAACATAAGGAAATTGGCCCTTTGAAAATCTTAATTCCTTGGCAAGAAATCATCATCATTTGCATAATCATCATCTTGTGTCTTGTTGAAATGACTTACTCTCTTTCATTCATTCTTGCTCATTGCACTAACAAGGTATTATGATAGTTGATCATCATCACCATCATCATTTTCATGATCCTGCATCTGAAAAACATTAGCATATTGCATAAACATATCATAGGAAACATCTGCATTACACTTCCATCATCATATAAACATGGCATTATAAGCATTTTCCATAAAATTAGCATATCCCTTTCTCATTACATTGCATCCATTTTTTGCACCACATTGCATTCATCACATCAATCATTGCATAAACATTCATTTGCATAAACATTCCATAACCATTTCACATTACCACCTACTACTTAATCATACATAATAGATACATAAGCATTATGGATAATCCATTGCATAACATTATGAAGCCATATCACACATTACGCTCTTTTTGCATAAAACACCATCATACCACTTTGCATTAACATATCATTTCATATCTTTGCATCACATCACATACATTACATTATCATTTAATATGTTTAGAATAATAATATTTTTTATTCTAAGCATCTTAAAAAACCATCTCATTTGCATCATCAATACGCATCTCATATAAAACATGACCATTACATTGCATTATATCATCCATATCATCTCATAAATAACATCACAATTATTTTTATTTACATTTCATTGCATAAATCATTACACATCATTATAAGCATAAATAGGAACATACAAAATCCATTACATGGAAAGCGTGCATCCATCCATAATCATTTCATTTTATAAGAATGGTTCACATATCATTTCACGTATACACCATAGATCATTTCCATATCATTTTGCATATTGCATATTACATATCATATCATTTCAAATCATCATATGGACTGCGATATCATTATGCATCACATAAATACATCTGCATCTCATAAGTCAACATAATATAGATCTATTAGTCATAATCATTACATAATGCATATACCATTGGAAATAAATGCATCCATAAATACATCATATAACATCATAAACATCATTGCACAACATATAGAAGTAGAATCATCCATACATGCACAAATAAAGGGTACACATCACATCGCATCATATCAAAATCATCATCTCATATATATATCATCATCGAATAACTATCATAGTGCAAAATAATTGGATCACTATACATGTGTGTCAATCAGTATAAAAAGGCCCATCGGGCTATCAAAAAAGATCCCATACGACACAAAAAGTATCATCTCGATCAAAAGGATGCCTAACCCCTATGTATACTACCCTCACCCCTGTCACCGTGACCCTCCGTTGGTCTGTGGTAGGTCTGCTGCGAGTACTCTGGGACCCGTGCTGCTCTAGGTACAACCTCGTGATAATGCATACGATAATACTCGGCCTCTCAGATGACCCCCTGTAGGACCGAATAGACACTGTAACTTGAGAGGAGGAGGCTTCCATGCTCTCCAATTGTTTTCTCCGGCCTAGCTCTATGGCTGCCTGTAACTTCGTGGCCTGTCTCTGTAGTATGGCTTGGTCCCTCTTAGCCCTAAGCTGATCTCTCTCAGTCCTAGCTTGATCTCTTTTCCCTGTCAAAGTCTGCACCTGAGCTTTTAGCTGTGCAATCAATGTATCTCGGGGATCCACCTGCCCTGCTAGCTGCACTGCTAACTATGCTCATGGAGGTTGTACCTGAGGCTGATCCTCACCCTCAGCCCGTGGTGGTGCACCTGTTGGCACCTGCTACTGATCCTACATCTGCACATTGACCTGATCTGACTGAGTTGGTTGAACTGGAGGCCTGATCGGCTGGTCCTGTCGTGCACCATCCCTCTGCCCTCATCCTCCCCCTCTACCCCTCACCCTCTGTCGATCAGGGATTGCACTTGGAACTGTCAAATGTAGGGGAGGCCAAAACCAATCCCTGTATGCATGTGTCATTCCTATATCTACAGGCCCCTGATCATAAGTCCATGGCTGAGCTACTAATTGTCTAAAACTGTCCATGGCCTCTTAGGTAGGAATGTATCGCCCCCATGAAACATGTGACATGGTGCGGGAAAATACAGCCACATAATTGTCGTCTGGCTGATCCTGGGGCTCACTGAACTGATGCTGCATGCGCCCAGGAAAATATCTCTCTCTCATAGTGTGCTCTCACCCCTGCATGAAGTGGTCTTGGTGGGTGTAGAAGATCTGATGTGCATCGTCGGCCCATCTGGGCCGACCAAGATAAGGATGCCATATGAACACCTGCATCTCATCCAGGACCCTCCTCCAATAAGGAATCTCGTGCTCGCTTGTGTGTGTGAAGGACACACCACCTCTATAGCCATATAATGGGATCATCAGGCCCATTGGAATTGTAACAACCCACGGTCGAAGAACAACAATGTGCTCCCATGCCCATATGTGGAGGAGTGTCACGCCTACTCCGAGTGCTTTGCCGTCAAGGTAGACGTACTCGTGAAGATCTTTGTACAATGATGCAAGAAGAATCGCCCCCCAAGCAAAGCGAGTAGGCCTGTCACGCATAACGATGCGCTCCCAGCAGAGTCCCCAACCAGGATTGAAGTACCAGCCTCGTCGATCTGGGGGCAACGAGACTTGAAATAATCACCGCAACAACCAAGCGGAAAGGAGAGCCCAGAGCCCCATGACGCTCGAGCTCGATTTGCCCCATGCAAATGACAATGTCCTCTATGTCGAGGACTCTGTGACAGGCATTCCACCCCTCATCAATATCAAAAATGACGCACCGACCATGAATCAACAATCTCAAGATGCGCCAAACGTCCTCCAAGGTGACATTAGCCTCGCCGGTAGGAAGGTGGAAAGAAGAGGTCTTGTTGTGCCATCTCTCGACAAGTGTTAACATCATCCCAAAGTGTGTGTGAATGGGCACTGCATAGGTGATGTACCACAACCCCATGTCTTGTAGCCGATCCTGATCTCTGTCACTTAGGTCCTGCAAGTAACCGAAGAGATCCCACGACCTATGCTCTCGAGAATAGAGCTCCCTCGCCCCATCTTGCATTAGGAAGGGTCATCATGTTAAAAAATTTGAATTTTTTTTTTGCCGAGCGTCCAAGAAACCACTCCAGAGTGGGAATCCACGAAGGCGTTGCAGTTTGATTTTTAATCAAACTTCGACACTAGGGCACAAAATGCTGAAAGCGCACTGCTGCGATGCACTTTCCTTCCTAGTGGCACAACTTGTAGAGATAAAGAACCGCTGCGTCGCACTTTAGAAATGACCTCGCCATCCATGAGCTCAGCGTCAGAGTTTGAAGTTTATTATCAAACTCCAAACTCCACTACCACGACGCAATTTGACACCGAGCGAGGCAATTTTATTTTTGGGTGGTGCTATATAGTGCCGTTGTAGAAGGACTAACTTTGAAAGCATTAAATGAACGTTAAAAACAAAAAATAAATCTCAAGGAAGGATCGCTTATCGGTGCCCCAATGCCAGGTGGCCTCTGGTACATCCAGACTCGGTCAAAAATATGCATCAGGAGTTGTCGTTGCTCCATATCGTCAGGGGGTCAGAGCTCAAATCTGAAGGTTGTTGGATGGCTGTGTAGGAAAATGAATTGAAAGTGACCCCTCAGAGTCTTTTTAAGCTTGAAAATTAGGGTTTTTTCACCCTAATTGGCTATCCTGCTAGGGTTTTGGACCCTTGAGCCTATTTTTGTCTAGTTGAGGCATGTTTTACATCATTTTATTGCGTTTAAACACATTTTTGGCCTCTTGGAGCCTTTTTGGACCTGTCGGGAACCTTGTCTTCTTTTTTCGCGAGATCACCCAAAAATTGAAATTTTCGTCCAATCTCTCAAGGGGGCAATATATTGGCATGTTTTATCTCGCCACGCAGCAATGGGGAAAGATTTTTGAAAATGATTTTTTTTTGGCTTTGATCAAGATAGTTTATTCTTTGAACCAACACAGCAAGTGCATTGCTTGAAAGAGGGGAAAAATGTAGACACATAAAATGTACCGATTGACATTATGTATCTGATCCAGACTACTAACATCATTTCATCCTAAATCATCCTTCGGTC
The DNA here is from genome assembly GCA_007258455.2 of Sequoia sempervirens. Lineage (NCBI taxonomy): Eukaryota > Viridiplantae > Streptophyta > Pinopsida > Cupressales > Cupressaceae > Sequoia > Sequoia sempervirens. Next base: position 42,445 of record VDFB02093949.1, read on the forward strand.
TAACCATTTAATCAAATCCCCTTATCTGATTAAATTCATCAATATTCCTCTTAATTAAATAAACCAGTTATCTAATTAAGTCACCTCTTCTCGATAATTAAATTGGCCATCTTGATCTAATTATCCCTATTTAATTAAATAATTAATTTTATTTGATTAAATCTCTATAGTCTATCTATTAAATTAAATAAATTAAAACCTTATTTAATTTAATCTAACATCATCCCTGTTAATTAAATAAATCATAAATCTTTATTTAATTAATCTCTTATCACATTCTTCTCATTATTTGATTTAAATAAATCCACCAAAAATTTAAGTCAAATAAGTCACATCATTTAATCTCCTTCATTAAATTAATTAACTTTGATTAATTTAATCTCATATCATGTCCCATCCCCCAACTTTTACCACTTGCACATGAAAATAGATTTAATTGATTTATTAAATCTCTATTTTCCTCAACAAGGCATCTTTGGAAGAATATTCTCCAAGTTTGAATTCAAAATCTAAGTTGACATGTACATCCAACAAGGCATTTACTCCATCTTACATGTCCTTTGCCTTGAGCCAAGTGGCATTCAATGCATTCTTTCTTCCCTCTTGCATGTCATTTCAACAAATTCAAATTTCAAAAATAGGCATTTATTGGCACAATCCTCAAAACTTGCACATCCTCCATCCACTCATAGGTTGACAAGTGGCATCTTTCCATTGGTTGAATGTTAGTCCCACATTGCTCAATTTTGGACATTCATCCATCTTAGAATTCTATAAATAAGAGGCTCATCTCCTCATTTGATCATCCACAATTTATGCAAAGTTACTATACTCAAATATTTAGCAAATTTCATCAATACCATTGAGTTCTTAGCTAGGTTATGCAGGTTTTAGCTTGGAGCACTCACCATTCTTCATAAAAGTGGATCAATCTTCATCAACACATCAATCTTGCATCATAGGAATTGGGAAAGGGCCAATTTTCAAATCAAATTGGCACCAATTCCCCCATGGGATCATGAGTTTGCTAGTTTAATTAGGATTCAATCTCTTTTATTGTTATTTCATTGTGTTCTTCATTGATTTTTTCCTAATTTTAGCTTTGTGAATGGATTTCATGGGGAATACTTGTTCTTGCTTGCATTTGACAATCTAATGTGTTTGTTCTTGTTGTTTTGCAAGTATTAGGATTGGGGTTCGCACAATAACATTCTTGTTCTTGGCCCAAAAGCAGGGCTTGTCGTTAAAACTAGTGGATGGGAAATTATGTTTATACACTTGTGTGTTTCCCTGTGAAATTAGGGCTCGCTGGATGTTGAGGGCCCTAGGGACAAGCTCATCATACATGGTGATACATTGCATCTTTAAGTTTAAGGATAGATCTGGATCAACATTTGCTATGATAATCCCCACTTGTTGTTCATTGGGAATGGTCCACTTGCTCTTGCTAGCTCTTTGTCTCCATCTTTGCAAGAAATTAGCAAATGATTCTCCTTTGTTATACTTGAGTGTGTATAAATATTCTAAGCTCACATCCATGTCAAGATTGAAGGAGAAGTTATCTATGAATCTATCAATGATTTCTTGGAAGGTTTTGATGCTTGGAGGTAACTGGGAAAACCAATCCATGATAGGACCTGTTAAACTTCGTGGGAAGAGGCGCATTAAGTAGGAATCATTATAGGCCACCTCCATGCACATGACATTGAATTCCTTGACGTGATCCACATGATTTCCTCTCCCCTTGTATTTATCAAATTTGGGAACCTCAAAACTGGGAGGGAAAAGTACCATTGCGATGTTTCAATCGAATGGATATGGACATAGGTTTTGTTGTGTATGGGGATTCTTCATTTTTCCCATCTGGATATCCTACATTTCTTGTGTTAACACCTTAAGTTGTGATGGTACATTGTCTTGTGGATTTGGTGGAGGAACATATGTTGCATATTGTGGGATGGCGGATGGTTTGTACGTGGGATTTTGATATGATAGGGTGTTCTATGGTGAATATGGTGGTGTGGGATATTGCAAAGGCGATGGTGGTGGAGGTGTATATGTTCCTAATGTGTTTGTATCAACGATGTTTTGTTGAGGGTTATAGTACAAACCCTGTTGTTGTTGTTGTACGAGCAATTTTTGTTGTATGGCATACTATTGAGCTCGTTGTTGGGATTGTTGTTGTTGTTGGGATATTAGGGCTACTTATTGTGCTGCTAAGGTTATTTGGTGTTGTTGCACAACTAGGGCTTGATGTTAGGCTTGTTGTTGTTGTTGTGCTACTAAGGTTGCTTGTTGTTATTGTTGGGCTGCTAGGGTTGCTTCTTGTTGTTGTTGTGCTACTAGGGCTGCTTGATGTTGTTGTTGTTGTGTTGCTAAGGCTGCCTACTATTGTTGTTGTGATGCTAGGGCTGCTTGTTGTTGTTGTTGTTGTTGTTGTGTTGCTAGTGCTGCTTGTTGTTGTTGTCGTTGTTGGACGACTTGCTGATAAGCTTGTTGTGCTTACTATAAAGCTAAGGCATGTGCTTGCAATGTAGGATTGTTTGATTGTTGGGACATTTGTGATGGGTTTTGGGTGTTTATGTTTTGCATAGGTTGTGGGTTGTTGATGAGAGGTTGGGGGTTCCCTTGGTTCAACATTCCTTGTAGGATAGTGGATTGAAGTGGAGGAATGCAAGATTGAGGTCCCATTTGATTTTTCATGACGTGGGGGACCAAGGGGAAAGATGATGTTGGTTCCATTTGGTATTGCGATGGCAATGGCACATTTAGACCTTGTAATTTATTGAAAGGATTCCCTTGAATGATGGGTAGGGGGTTCCCTTGTTGTATTTGAGGTGGGATCAATGTATTACCTTGGTTGATGGGATTTGTAGCCAAGGTATTGTTTTTATTTGGGTTGATGATAGATGGGTTTGATGTGGATGGTGGATTGACTTGAGTAGCTTGGGTAACCACTTGTTTTGATGTGTCGATGGGGTTGTTGGAGCCACTTGTTAAGGGTTTTTCTTGTGTGAGGGTGTTAACTTTCCCTTATTGTCCTATTTGAGGTACTTGGTTCACATTACCTTGCATAACATTAGGCACACTTGGGGTATTTGTGGTGATGGATGAAGATGGTTGCACTTGAAATGTCAAGGTCATTGTGGCATCATGGAATGTAAGTTTTTTTCCACATGTTGGTGTCCAACTTGTGTTTTGGGGAAGGTTAGTGTTTAATGGAATGGTTGTGTTGTGAATACCCACAGTTGTGTTGGTTCCTAAACATGAAGTGAGACCAAGGTTGGTTCCTAGCCTAATTGCAAGACTAGATGTTAAGGGTTGAATTGGCACAAGGGATGGAGTTGGTTGAATCATAGATTGGGTTAACCCTAGTATCAATTTTTGTGTCAAAAAAGTTGGATAATTTTGTTCATACTCAAGGAGTTCATCTTAAGTAAGTTGAAGTGGGTTGTTTGTAACGTCTTCTATCTCATATGGTCCTGATGGAGCCAAGGGTTGTTGCAATGGGGTAACATGACTTCTTGGATTAGATTCTTGAGGATTGGGATCACTTGAGGTGAATGTGACTTTGAATTTTTCCATGATTCTCTTGTATTGTGATCTTGTTGTTACCATAAATTGTGGGTCACCTATGGGAGATTTGTGTTGAGATTTGTAATGTTTGAACTCTCTAGCTGACTCAATTATGTGAGTGAGAGATGGAAAGATGAATGATATGGGGAGTGATTTTTGCAAACATTTTGGGACAACACTTTTGACTATAGGTTTGATGTTTGATGTTTGGATAAAGGATGTTAATGAACTTGTGAATCTTTAAGGTAGACTCGTGACCTTCAAGATAAGCAAGTCCAAAAATGATTAACTAAATGCATCAAAAAGGATTCATTTCTCATGCAAAATAGCTAAGTTATGGTTTGGGCTAATAGATGTCTAAGTCCAAAGTGTTTGTGTGTTCAAAAGTTTTCAAAGTTTGATGAAGGATGAAATACGATTAAGGATGGATGAAATGTTTGACCCAATGTTGACCTAGAATGAACCTTTTGTTTTACAAGACCAAGGTAGTGAGAAAAATGCTTGACCCTAGGAGTAATTTCAACCCAAAGGACCAATGTTGATTTAAATGATAGGGACAATTTGGACATAAAAAATTGGGTCGCCCAACAAAGATCAAGAATCAAAATTTATTATCAAGTTGTCCCGATTGCGGTAAAGTTTTAAGGCTCGTTTTCTGATAAACTTTAAACAATGATGTCTACATTTGAAATGGTGGAATGTTGAAATTAATTTGGGGATTTTAATTTGGCGTGAGATCATGGAGATAAGCATAAGATCACAAAAAAGAGGATATTTATTTCCATGCAGGAGGTGGTAATATGGGCCTTTCGGTCGTAATATCAACATTTTCCTCTTATTCATCTAAGATGTTTGTTGAGTTTCTCCACTAGCTTGGTGTTTCCTTTGTTTCAAAATTGAATCCCCTCAAACTACTAATTATATCTATTTGTTCTCCTTCAATTAGTTCAAATTTGGGTTGTATGATAGCAAGCGTAAGGTTTGGTTGTTCAATTAGAGCGATCAAATGCCAAATGGTCACGTGGGGTTCAATTTTTCAATTTATCTTGCTTAAATGAGTTTCTTTTTATCACAAACACTTGTCTTTCTTAAGTTTCCAACTAAATGTCTATGTCAAAAACATCATTCATTTCACAAAGTCCATTTTGTGAAAAGGATGAAGTTAGGGGCATAATTACCTAGGTTAACTTTGGGAAGTATGGATTGGGATGTAAACCAAAATATTTAGAAGTATCTAAGGATATAAATACTTAGGAAAAGCATCAATATCAAGGATTTTTCCAAAGGGTATCCATACTTAGACCAAAGGGTTTGAAATTTTTAGAAGACTTGTTGATGTTTGTTTGATATTGTTTTGGAACCAAAAAAGTATTAAATTGAATCACAAGCATGCAAAATCCTAGTTCAGGTGTGTATTTCTTAGTAGGCTTACCATCATCCCCTAAGAGATGATTAATCCATGAAGATAGAATAGACAAATAAGCTATGTCAAGAAATTTAACATCTTGACATGCTAAGCAAAGGAGTCCCTTCCCCATTTGCCTTATCGCCTCAACCAAAAATCAAACATCGTAAGTAACTTCTTGGAACGGTGCTATTCCAATGCACTACTTTAAAATACACTTCAAAGGAAATGGCGAGCCACTACAAACAAGGTTCTTAATTTGGACTTTTGGGATAAAATGGTGCTATACATGCGATGAATCCACTCAATTAAGAGGCCTCTCGACCCTTGGAAAAATCTAAGGGTTTTAACGTATCACACAAATACTAGAGAAGACTTTCATCAGTATAGTTTAACTACACCAGCCAATTAATGAATTTTGTCACACCAATTATTTCTATAGCGGTCCGAAATGAAAGTACCACTTGGGTCATTCCCTCTCACAAGTTCAGAGGCAGGCCCTCTAAAGGTAACACATGTTTTTGAAGTGTAAAATGATTTTCATCACCCAAGATTTTCCAAAAGGCATAAGGGGAGATGATAGGCACTTCCAAGAAGAAAAATGTATACTTATGTATTTCTCTTCACCCAATATTGCATGAGATGCAAGGGGAGTGGATACACACAACAAGCATATACAAGTAAATCAAACACATGCTCATTTTAACCTTGAAAAGAATAATGAATTCATTTTAAGCACCAAGCAAAGTGTGCAGATTGTTTTGTTCAATTTTAAACCAACTGGCATAATGATGTGAGGGTTTAGTTTTAACCAATTCGAACGTTCATTTTAAACCCAAAAGAAATCTATTTTGGTCCTAAAACATGAAATAAAACATCATAAATGGGTTATAATTGCCCATAAGCGTCGAAACACTTGTTACAAGTATAATCAAATGAAAATATGATCCTTCACTTTGGATTGTATTGCCCAAACCTGTTAAACCAGCTAGCATTAAAAACAAAAACAAGAAGTTAGTGACATGTTACCAATCAGATAAAATCAAAAAATTAAAACACATGTCAAAATTCAAGTTCAGTGTTGTTTACCAGTAAATAGTGATGCTGAAATTAATTGTGTCACTATATTTCATCAGATGTGTCGCCATATCGAAAGTGCATCATTGTATTGAAAAACTTGATGTGTTGCTTTATAGTAAATAGTGATATCAAATGTGTTGCCATAATAAAATTCATGTTGCGCTAAAAAATAATTTTAGCTTCACTATTTAAATGTGCGGTGATGAATTTTAATAGTGCATCATTGAATTAATGATGCATCATTGTATGGTGATGCGTCTAGGACGCGTTAGTGAATCTTCAATAGCGTCACTAAATCTACAAACACAAGCAAAACAAAAATGTAAAGATAAATTTATCAAATTGATTAGGTCATTCCCTCCTAATGCAAAAATGTGATCAATGACGTAGTATAGGCTAACTACACTTGATCCATTAGGATTTGAAGCATATTTAAGCCACTATGCATTAGTCCCAATAAGATCATTCAATATAAACTAAGCTAAGAAGCCATAAAACTAACATATTAAAATACGAAAGCTTCAAAAACATCTATTCTAAGCCATTGAAACTTATCCCATTGGGGGAGTGGTGTCACATTGACGTGGAATGGCGACCCTTTCCCAATCACTTGGATAATGAGCTTGTTTCAATCGATTCTATTGAAGAGAATCAACGAAACCGATGAATGATGTGTTGTAAAACATGATGAAAGCTATTTTAACATGATGTATGCTAAGATGATTGATATGGGTGTATGCAAAGCCATTCTAAATGTATGTAAAATTTGAAAGATTAAAACCCTAATTTCAAAATATGCTAAATGGATGCAACTAAGTTACCATGGAAGCTATTAATGGATGTTCTAAGCTAATATACATGTAAAATGACCTAAAATTCTTTTAAAACATAAAATGTGAGTGCAAGATGAGAGTGATTTTAACAACATAAATTTACTATTAAAAGATGGATCCCTATTCAATAGATGCACAATCTATTTATAGAATGGGAAAAATGAAACCGATGGTGAAGATTGAAAGTGTAATGCCCCGCCAAGAAACCCCAGAGGATCTAACCAAATTGACTCAACTAAAAGGTGAAATGTTTTTTTCTATGAGAACTAAAACATTACTCAACCAACTAACATAATAATCCCAAATGCACATGCGAAAAAAATAAGGCTAAGTAATCCTCTAGGGTTTCTTAACGTTGTTACTTAACAAATGATTAACATAAAAATCTCCATCTAATTTGAACTTACTCATAACAATAAGCATTAAAGAAGAACTAACATAACATAAAGATGCATCCCATTTATATCTATTGAACTGGACAACTAATTAGATTCATTTACTTAAAAACATTAGGTTCATTTTAGATCCCAATCCAAATGTTCCTATGATAAAAGATTAATTACACTATTACAAGCCTCATAATAGCATCATTACAATTTCCATCATAAGTCCTAAAACCATTACATTTAAGTTACATCAAAAAAACATCATGATTACATAATAGATACGACATCCACCTTATAGGTGTGTCCAAAATTACAATTACATCGTGATCGAATAATACAAGAATATAAGAATCATCTCCTAATCTACTAGTGGACTACATCTAGGAGAAACATCTGAAGAATGGAGCAACTCCAATCCATGCAAGAACAGGTCCAAAATACCCGATGGAAGAAGGAATCTACCACCCGACCATGTGGACCTGTAGGACCACCCCCCGTGCTAGGAGATAGACATATGGCCCACATTCACACAAATAAGGGATACACAATACAAGGTCTCACCCTACCTCCATAGGATATGGAAAACAAGCACAAGGAAGGAATTCACATCACGAGGACAACTCCAAAAGGTCCATGCAACACAAACAAGACACTAGTATTCACAAGTGAAGAGTGTCACCACATAGTTTGATATGGGTTGTCCTGGTAGATCTTCATAGACCCCGAACCCCATCCTGGGTTGTCATGACAGTCTCTTTCGACCCCCGACCCCCATACAAGACTCAAGTGGAACCAACATACCTTTCATGGAAACAAGGTAGTTGGTCTTGCCATTCCAAGCCTTCCCATCTCATCTCAAGCCTGAATGAGCACTCGAGCCATGAGTGGGGCATGAAATTGTCTTGATTAACGTGATTAACTACCCATACCCCCTAGTTCATTATTTAGGTTATCACTTATTAGATCAACTCTTCTTATGGGTTGTCCTGGCGATCACTTTAGGATCCCGACCCCCATGGAGAGCCACTCCCCCTTATGACACTAAATCTCCCCAAACCAACACAAGACAAGGATGACACAACTTCAACATCATTAAAGGGAGGACCACATTAGGCCAATGATCTCATTGTGACCTGACTTACAATAACAAGACCCCCACCACAAGGCACATAGAATAGATAGATACCATGGTTTACTTCCAACATAACATGAAGGGAGATAATTTTACATGACATTAAACAAAATACAACACACATAAAGCTCATCATAAATTGTAACAACACAAGGTCATAAATAGTATTAATTTATTAATAATAACATTACATTATTTAACACTTCAAAGAATAATTAATTTACACTAATTAAATTCTATATCTTAAATTTCTCCCTACACTTAACGGATTTAAAATAATATGACAAATTAAATATATTAATTACCAAGTGTATATTAATTTTAATTTATTAAATTTCAAACTAAAAAATTAACCTATTAAATAAATAATTACAACATCCAGATACAAAACTAATAACATTATTTATCATAAATATGTGAATGAAAGTTATAAATGAATATATATATATATATATATATATTTAGACTGCAGGAATCGGGTAGCACGACCCCCTATAAACTGCAGTGCGCCTGGTAAACTTTTTAACGTGACCGGCGGCGCTGGCGCGACACGCCCTCCGGTACCATGGGACGAGGGGGAGACTAGAACTCGTGACCAGCAAAGCCGCAATGGAATTACTTAGCCAACCGAGCTAAGGCCCCCGCCCAATATATATATATATATATATATATATATATAACAATTGAAAGATACATATATTTATTCACATAAACTTTAGATCTATTGACTATGATTGACCATGATAAATGAAGGCCATAAATGAAAAATAAAAATAAATGAATAAGCAATTGTCGAGATATAAAAAAACTATATAATAAAATAATGTACTTTGCCCAAACCCCAAATATCAATTTAAACATTATAATAAGGTGTTAAATTAATCTCAAAAAACTATTATTTGGGTTTTTGAGATTTTTGGACAGAGATTAGAATACAATAAGACAAATAAATCCTTTAAATTTTTCAACACAGTTCGTAGAAACAAAGTTATGGATGACACAATCAGACCGTTTTATTGACAGGGAACAAAAAGGATGTAGAATTATAAATCTAATATCTTATGCTCAAAGAGAATATAAAATGCACACTCAAAAATCCAAGCACAAAATAAACATGGTGAAAGACATAGAAATAGACATAGAGGTGAGGGCAATAGATCCCACCTCTAATTTGTTCTCTAACTTTCGGTGGTTGCAGATGAATCCCAAGTTTTTCCCAAGTCCTTATTCTAGTCTAGTAATCTTCCTTCCACTAAACTCTAGATCAAAACAAAAATTTTACCCAAAAACCAAAAGCTTTCCCCAAAAAAACAAATTCCATCTAGAGAGCCCCCATTCCTCAAAAAGCAAAACAATAAATAAAGAAGAACAACCTTTCATTTCCTCTTCTCGCAACCAAAGCCAACCAAATTGGCAAGAAAACGAAACTTAATAACATAAGTTAACTTTATTAATTAAGTTATGTAGTTTAAATAAATTAAATTTGAATTAAACATTATAAATTGAATATTAATTATTTATTGATTTACAAAATTCTTATAATTTAAATATTAATGTTTAAATAAATTCTTTATTATTAAATTATATAGTTATAAAACATAAAAATAATTTCATATAGGGATTAAACTATTATTTATTAATAAAAAAACCATAGAATTAAAACTTAATTAACCACAATATGCCAGACATAACAAGGAAACCACCATAACATAAACACAACATACTCAATTAGGATTACTAGATCTGCCTAAATGGCCAACCAATCGGGTAGACATAGATTGATCTCATTGCTCTAATATCGAGCAAAAAGAGTTAGGGTAGGAACAACAATCAATATGCTATCTCCCACAACCTCCATCAGAGTTGGGCAGGCATGCTCAGATCTTTGGGATGAGGTGGAGTTGATGCCCTGTACCTGCAACCCTGCATCACAGATGAATGCATACACAAATAACATATAACCATGTACACATGCACCAGTGAAGGGAAATCGTGACATCTCATGTCTCCCCAAAGAGAGTGATGAGACATCATCCCCTCTCACCACAATCAAGATCAAACACATAAGACATAATACATCATATCCCATAATCTAACTAAAAGCATTAGTACCAGGGTTAGTAACCATAAATAACTGATCAAAACAAAAACAAAATCATTAACATGACATATAAGTTACTCAAAGCATTATTTCATAAAGTAAATCATCATAACATAAACATCATCCAAATCATATAAACTAAACGAGTCATCATCAGTCTATCTGTATAGAGTCAATGTCCAAAACATGGAGGGGTATCACAAAAAGAATCAATCAATGGTCAAGATGGAAATAAAATGGAGGCATGGATCATGGATTCCCACCAAGGGTTGAAAATGAGAGATGATATTTAATCAAGGGCTTACATTCATCTAAAGAAACACACTTTCAAAACTTGCACAAGAAGCTTTGTTGAAAGTTTGTTACAAAAAGGAATGTTCCCTTTTTTCAAATGAGTGCAAAGGAAAAAAATATTCTATGAGAATATTCTCTTTTGGAGGAAAATTAGCATTTAGTTAATTAAAACCAAATTTTAATGTGCAAAGGGGAAATAATATTCCATGAGAATATTCTTTTTTGGAGGAATATGCAAAGGAGGAATATTCTCTTGGAATATTTCTTTGCAAGTGGGAGAATTAGAATTAATTAGTAATTTGATAATTAAAACCAAGTTTCAATTATGCAAATTAGGGGAATTTAGGATATTCATTAAATAATTGGCTTATTTAATGGAAAGGGTTAGAATGACATTTAATTAAATAATTAAGATTATTTAATTTAAATGAGAGGATTTAAGGTGTTAAAATTGAATATTTTGATTTATCCAATTTAACATGATGAAAGGTTAGCATGAAAAGGGGGGTGAATTAACCTAATTAGATTAATTATACTAACAGATGAAAATGATGCATTTAATTAAATAGCTAGGCTAATTTAATCAATCAAGCAAAAAAGAGGATGGGTTTTAGGACAAAATGATGTTAGATACCAGATTCAGATGCATGATATCATTCACGATATTTTTAAGTGTCTACAATAGCAGATGGATATTTTGTTATGCTGACTCCTATCGACAATAAATGCAACAACAAGGGTGGTGAACCAATTACCAAAGTTAATGCATCATAGAGGGCGAAAAGAGTAAAATGATGAATGACTAAGATTCGTTACATTGTAGTGCATTGTAATCTGCACCATTCGATGTCAAATGGGGTTGGAAAAGATTAGTGTGGTGACGCCTTCGATGTAAAGATAAAGTACTATCCACTTTATTCCTTTGACAACCCCAATCCACTTAGCTTTCTTGATAGCTCTACTTAGATCCTCTGCAACTAAAATAAAGAGAATGGGAGACAAAGGAAAACCATACCAAATATTGAAGAATTTGGAAGTCAAGCCATTGATAAGGACATGAAAAGTACAAGATTCAATTCACTACCTAGAAATTAAAATTGGTACAAAGAAGCGTAAGTCTAAGATATAACCAACCTTGTCATATACCTTGGGTAGATTTAGTTGTACTAGAAAATCTAAGAAAATCTTATGTCTAATGCCAATTAGGTTTAAATTTGTCATCCTTCTTAAGCAACACCCATAACATCATGAATTTGTCTCCCATTTAGAAAACCAAATTGTTCACATGGGATGTGGTCTAGAAAATTTTGTTTTCCTTTCTATAATAATCTTAGCAATGATTTCATACAAACAATTATGGGAGATGGACCTAAAATTATAAAAATGATTTTAAGCTATCATTTTTAGGATTTAAAGAAATAAAGGAAGAATTTATGTTCTAAGTGATTCTTCTCGAGTCTTTAGTCTCCTCAAACACCCATAGAAAGTCCTACCCAATAAAATAAAAAGTAACCAACCTTTTTCATCTCTTACTTGTTTAGCTTCTCTGAAAAGCATCAAATTTATTCTAGTGAAAAAGGTAGTTGTTATATCACCCTCTCTAACTCATAAAAGTTCTTGAAATGGGAAACCTCATATTAGCAAGCTCCTCAAAATATCTATCAAATGATTCATTCACTTTAGAAATCCCTTGGATTGTGTTAATGCTCTTTGTATATATTGTATTTTCATCATTGACCTCCAACCAAAAAACCCCTTTTCAATCTCCAAACAACTTCATGACCAAAAAGAATATCATTTTTATTTTCCTCTAAGACATTTTTTTGTTTCAATTACCTCATTGAACTCTTCCTCAACCAAAATATCATAAAAATGGATCTCTTCCTCAAATGTTGTGATCAAAAGATCTTGTCTATATTTTTTTGTAAGCTTTCTTAGTGACAATAGACTGGATCTTCATAATATTTTTAATAAATTGAAAAAAATTATGTATATTGTGCTAGTGTAAATGTATGTGTAATTGTGTGTGTATGTATTTTTATATGTACACACACTACACAATCATGTATGTACATACATGAATAATTGTGTGTTTCATATATATGAATGCAATGAATACACATAAGAATGCATTTCTGTACACACATATAGGTAGACACACACAAAGATGATGTGTTATATATTTAAAAGAGAAAATTACATGCCTTGAATTTTATCTCTTCATTTTGGTCTCACTTTTAACCAGTTTATCTTGTGTACAATGACTGACATATAAGTCATTTTCAATACCTTGAACATTACCCTTGAAACTCTCAAAGTTCAGAACCAAATTACTATTCACTAAACTTGTAAAGAAGTTACCAAATTTGAATGGAATGATATTGTCAAAAGACATTTGACATATATATTTTAAGAAACTACATGCCTTGATTTTTATCTTCATTTGTTATTTAGTTTGATTAGTTTATCCCCAGTGTCGTGACTAACATGCAAATCATATGTCATGTGTTTAATAATCTAAAAATTACCTCACAATTCCTAATAGTTCAAAATAAAATTATCATTCAATAAAATTTTAAAGAAGTGCACCAAATTTGAAAAGAACTTATTGTCAAAAGAAGACAAAACAACTACAAATTAGTCTGTTTATGAACAACAATAGTTACAAAGCTAAACCAACCATGAATGATTGGACAACAACATATCTTACAACATTTTTGAGCTACAATTTTCTGCCACAAGCCAATTTACAAAAACGACATGAACAAACACTATAGAAATCTCTAATTTTCTGCCACAACTACAATTTGCAAGAGTATGTCCCAAAAACTATGAAACTAAACTGCCACAAAGACGGAAACTAAAAGTAACCAAGTTATTAAGCTCCACCCAAAGTTGCAATTGGCACACTCAAATATTTAATAAAATTGAGTGGAGAAACAAACCTTAATTTGAACTTCAAAAGATTAAAAAATGTCTCCTAGAACAAAAGACTATAGTGGAAAACCAAAATTGTAAATGCATCATTAACCTGATACACATCATTGGGTGTCCTCAGGTCATGCTTTAGAATTACGTACAATAAATACATAATTAATACTCATGACATCTTGCAAAAGCAAGAAAGAGAAAAAAATTCCATGCCATGAGATGCTTCTAAAACTACAAGGTTCTTTGAAATTTGTTCTTATTAGAATCTTATCAAGTTTACTAGACTGTAAAACCCATCAACTTAGAATATCAATCGATCCAATCCTCTCCTTAGAAAAAGAGGCTACAAACATATCCCAAACTAGTCATAGAGAAGGTTAAATCTAAACAAGGTAATACCTAGGACAAAACCTTGCATTTCCCTTCACATGTGTTAAAGCTAACTTCATAATTATAGTAACAACAATGTTGGAACTAAAGATGGGGAATGCAACTGCAAGCATCATCAAAAGAAGGGCCATTCACTCCAATGGTTCAACATACACAAGCATACATACTTTATAATAAAACAACTAATTTTACAACAAACCAAGATGTATGCAATCCAATGCAATAGCTAGTCCAATTTTCTTCAAAAGATAAAGGTAAATCCAAAATATGATGGTGCAAGGCTCAACCCACCATATGTGAAATCCAATACAGAGGATGGACCAGTTCTCTTTATAGGTAAGGTACCGAGGCCAATTCACTTTACAAGGTAAAGTAACTTGCAAAACATGATAGCATGATGAGGGTGTTAGGCTCACTTTGACAGTGTCCAAACAAAACCCTCCTTTAAAAAAATCATTCAAAGCACAATTCAAATGAATTATTCAAATTCTTGAAGAGAAACAAACTTTTCAGAAGGAATAATACATAGAACCAGACATTCATTTGTATGGGTATTTCAACAATTTTTTTTTATCATTGATCAATGAACATGAATCTAAATAGATCTCAATAAATTTGTGAATAGAACTGAATATGTATATGTATATATCCAAAAAATCTCTCTTTATTTATACACATGTGTATATGTATAGATATATATACACAGATATACACCTATGGTGCACCAATTACCAGGAAATATAAGATATGAATTCATTGTAGACAACTTGAGGTATATATATATAAATGCACACATTTACACCTATGTTGCACCAATTACCAACCAATATAAGATGTAAATTCATTCTAGATATCTTGGAGTGCATCAACACCTTCTAGATAGCTTTTCTTAGATGTTGTAGTTGCAACTACCTTGGTAGACATGTATGCAGAATGGGTAAGCATAGACAAGGTGATAGGGAGGGGGTTGGAGGAATCAATCTCAGATTCCTGCTCTAGGTCTTGCTTGCAAGACCTCCTTGGTGTTTTTCTCCACCACCTTAACCTATAGGTCCCTTTGTATGTTTAGGTACCCCTGGTTCTCTTGGCCAACCCCACTACCATCACCATTCAACCAACAAGACAATCTTGGTGCAATAACTCTAACTCTTCCTTAGCCTTTAATCTGCCCTAAATACTAACAATACCTCAACACTCAATTTAGATCTTGCAGGGGTGTAGAGATGTCTCCAAAAGCTTCAAACCATCCTCCTAGGGTTTCTTGAAGGTTCACCAAACTCCACCTTTTCATCACTTTCACCAAACCCTCATCTAGGGTTAAAAAGGCTACTAGCCCAAGAGCCCCAATTAGGTCTCCTTCTCCGAGAAAACTAGTTGTCTCTCACAATTTCTCCAAAGAACCACCAATCTTTCTTTGAAGTTCTTGCTTCAAATTGACACCTCTCAATGATTTTTGAGGTCTTGAGTCTTCATCGGCCGTACAAGGCCTCAACTTGAAATTGGCCAAAATCTAGGGTTTTCAAGCCTCTTCTGGCTACTTCCAATCTGCTAAGTCTTTCTCCGACCTAATGTGATAATGTATCTTCCTCCTAATTACAAAACCTTGGTAAGACTTCCATCTACCTTCTCAAAAAGGAAAAACAACAAAATTCAATCACCCCTGTAAGTTAGGTGCTTAACACTCCTTGTCTTCCCTAGCCGGACTCTTCCTGGCTCGCCTAGGGCAAGACTTTGCCAACAACTCCTGTGCACACCTGAACCCTAAAACCTACCATATGTACACACATGGAGCCTAGTCACTATTCCCAAAGGGTCGTACAATTTGTACAGTGGGAAAGTGGTCTAACACTCCATTCTTTCCAGACTATCTGGTTTAGACAAGCAACAAGGTTAAAGCAAAATTATTTACAACCAATGATTAAAAATGAATAAAGGAACTAAATAATGGCACAAAAAACTAGAATACTAACAACACTACATCCTCCGTGCAAAATAGTAATAAATTCAATCCATTAAAGCTCTTCTTTGAAGCAAAAATTAGAAAATGACTCACAAAACACTATCTTTTTTTCAATTTCACAGAATTCTTCCACAATATCAATGCTTCCAAACTTGCTCTTAGGTCGAGTCAACCCCTATATAGGGTCTCAAAATAGTTAAGCTTAGCCTTAACCACTCCTTGGCCGCTTGTATGCTAATCCTAGTAAGGCAAAGTTGCAAAAATGGAACACTTTGCAACTTCTTGCTAATTTCCTAGAAACTGAGTAAAAGGATTCCAAAACTCATGAAACCTTCCAAACATCAATCTAATGATCAAACTTAGTCCTAAGCTATCTTATCTATCCAATGGTCAACATGACCTTCATGGTAATATAATAAAGATAAAACAAAATTCAAAAACTAGGTTACCTAATTGCCTAGTGTTTCCTAGTGTTCCTTAGGTGCTCCTACACCACAAGGTACGTGAATTATTTGATAGAATGCCTCAAAAGAGATTTCATCTCATGAAATGTGATGATTTCACAATATGAATGGAATACATTCATTGATAAGGCTTTAGAAACTTTCAAGCAAATGCAATTGGCAGGTGTAAAGCCAAGTTCCACAACCTTTCCCAGCATCCTCCTTGCCTATGTCAAAATGGCATCCATCAAAAGCATAAAGGATGCAAGTGCCCTGATAGACATGCATGAAAAATGTGGAAGCATAAACAAGGCACATGAACCATTTGGAAATATGTCTCAAAAAGAAATGTAGTCTCATGGAATACCATCATTGCATGATGTGTTCAAAATGGATTTATTGAAAAGGCCTTAGAAACTTTTAAGCAAATGCAACTAGGAAGTGTATAAACAGACTCACCAACCTTTACCAACATCCATATATGTACACATGAATATATATACATGGATATATATGTACACATACATGGATATATGTACACGTGGATATATATGTGCACATACATGTATGTACATGTACATATATATACATGGATATAAATGTACACATACATGTATGCACATGTACATATATATACATGCATATATACATACACATACATGTATGTACATGTACAATACATATACATGTACACATGTACATGTATAAATAAATGTATACTAGAAATCACACCTTCTTGTGTAATGGGTACGTTGAAGAGGTGTGGAGGGTCAATTAGGGAAAATTTTGACCTATTTTTTGCATATAGTTGTGCAGTACATGAGGTCAATTAGTATACAAGAGGGATAAAGAGAGAGAAGAGAGGGATAGATAGAAATGGAAGAGTTAAATGTATAGAGGGAGAGAGAAGAGATAAAAAGATAAAGATAGGTGATAGGAAGTGATATATAAACAAAGGTAGAGAGAAGAAGTGATATGTATATATGTATATATACATGTATATGTGTGTATACATATACATATAATGTATATATGCATATATTCATGCATACATATATATCGCTACAAAAATATTGTCGAGCTCAAGAATCTAGTAACTCTAAACCTCAATATTTTTAGATCTACTTTTCATTTATTGTGAATAGATTGAAGCAACAACTATATGGAGACAAATTTTGGTTTGTCTCATTTTTCTTAAATGTTTCTTTGGTAGGGTTTCATAGTATTTTTCCTACAAATTTTGCTCATTTTTCTCATCGACATCATTGAGAGCATGACACAATTTGTGCAAAATATTGAGGTAAGTCACTTGCCATGATTTACCCACACATCAGGCATTTGAACTAAGATGTTTCCTACAACAACTTCTTGTACTTGTGTAAAAAATTTCTTTGCAATATGAAATTGACCCCTTTCAGCTAGCACAATGGTTGCCTCATTTGCAACATAAACACTTCCTGGTCTCTGTGCCAACACTTTACAATACAATTTTCTAGCCTTCTCAAGATGTGTTGCCTCGTTCTTTGGATTCCTCCTCTCATTGCAAAAAACCACAAAATAATTCCTTTATTTCCAAGTGAAATGTCAACATAAGAATTCTTTGCATCTGATTCACTTCATGCAACTTTAATTGTATCTTTTGCTTTAAGCCAATCATGTGTTTTCAATTCCATGTTTCCAAACATACATAAAGCATTTGATGAGTTTTTATCCACCTTAAGTGTATCCCCAATCAATTCTAGGCTTAGTTGGATCTCATTCAGAGCTTGAGCCATGGCTGCAAGACATAGATATGCATCCACATAATCAAGAAACTTGAACAATATTAGCCTGTATAAAAGATTTGCTTTTTTAGTATCATGTAGTTGTTTAAAAAAACTAGCAAGATTAAATAGTGTTGTGACTTTATCCCATGGTAACTCAAATGAAACACCACCTTCTTCTAGTCAATGGAAGAATTCCATATCCTTAAAGCATACAAACAAAACCATATAATTGACATTGGGGCTTTTATTTATAAATTCAACCCAAATGCCATTTCCTAATGCCTCCATAAAAGTTTGTTGAGCCAACTCTAGTTCATCACACTCAAAATGAAGAACCCCAATGTTGTTTAATAATTAAATGGGTACTTCTCTTCTCTTCTAGGTTGTAGGAGCACAAGTAACAGTATTGTAAGTCCAACAGTATCCCAACTGGAAGAGTATCACATAAAAAGCAGTAATTCTACTTAGTTGTAAGGGTTGGGACATTATCAATCAAACTGTAGTTATACTGACTAACAAAGCATCCAAGAAGCAACTAGGGAGAATGCTGGGGATGTCTAAATTTATAGGGGTATTTTAATTTAAATTGATTAAATTTTAGAGTTCTCGCTAACTACAAGAAATATTATTTACTCAGGCATTAATGTGCTTTAACTTCTTCTAAAATAAAATGCATATATAGAATACAATCCTCATTTTAGTGATGAGATGTATTGAGAATATATATAATGATATGCACACAACATGAATGGTGAATGGAATAGTAGATGAATTTGTTTAGACACTGACAAGCTTCATAGCCTAAGCAAGGATTCATAAAAATCCGTCACTCATGTACACTATGCTTGACATATTTTAATAGGGTTTATGCCCTTTATAGTATCACCATAGTGTTAACAACACCAAAAGATGTTGCAATTGTGGCCCTTTCTATGACAGGTTCCGTTAAAATTTTAAAGATAAAATAAAATAAAAAATTATACACAAATTTAGTTTTTGTTTTGAGAATAATTCACAAAATGAAAAAAGAAGAAACAATGGTGAGACAAAATAATTTAATGTCACTACAATATACATTTTACTTCAAAAATGAAATTACAAATAGTGGGCTTGTAAGAAAATACCTTGGAAAGCAACATTCATTTCAACTGCAAAATTTCTTCAACACCAATGGTAAAAGGAATGGAGGTTAGCAACCATTGCCTTAAAATGAAAGGGTTTGCATTGCAATAGGTACCGCACAGTGAAGCAACTGGAAACTGGTAGAACTAATTGCTTGAAGGTTTGCCCCTTCTTAGTTAAAAGAAATAACCCAACGCCATTGGTAAAAGCAATAAAGGGTTAGCAACCATTCAATAATAATGAGAGGGTCTCAATTAAAATAGCGCGTGAGTAGAAATTAACTTCACCCTTCTGATGTTTCCTTTCTCTCCTCCTATCATAACCACCATTGTCATTTCATTCAAAAGAAGGCCGCTTGAAAAGCAATGGAAACAAGCAAATAATGAATACACAGACACAAGCTATTTTAATTGGCATGCAAAACCCTGAAAGAGCTGGCATGGCCAATTTTTATCGATATGGAGTTAATTATGAGGCTACGAACACAAGGGATGTAGTATTGGTTGCTTTAAGTTTCACCCAATTAAACAGTGTTCAATCCATTGGGAATTAAAAATAGGTTGCGTGAAATAGGGTGACACGTAGAATAAATGGAAGAGCCACTAAGCATATTTATATAAAGATGTGGCACAAAGTTGTTTGAGGAAAAATTACAAAAGAGTTGAAGAGTGAGCACTACGTGAATATTATCATAGGAAATAATAGATGTCTCCTATGTATTATACTAGGGGGGAGGGGCCCAAAGTAGGGCAGGTAAAAGACAAAAAAAAATTCCCATCATGTTACCCTACCACTTGTGCATCTGTCAGTATTATTTTTTTAAATTCCGAGCACCTTGCCACCTATCATGCATCAATTTGTCTGACCTGTTGAAAACGGGCCCATTTTACCCTCTGCTCAAAAGTGGAACCCATTCGCCTCCTTAATCAATGAAAAAATATATGTGCATTGTATTGGACAAAAACATGGACTCGACATCCTCGCCACCTTAAATAAACATTTTAGAGCATTAATCGCTCGTTGCCTCCTTCGTTACATGCACTAACCAACTTTCCTTACATGTCCCTTCACATTTACTTGAATTTTCAGGTGCATAAATTAGAGATCAAGGTTCATTCAATGCTCCAAATTCTCACATATCCTGCTCACTCCCATTCCTTTTGTTTGCATTTATTCTCAAGTGTTCATTTGGTTATGCACCCATACTGGTTTGACTCTCTACCATTCGTTGTTCAGTTCTCCATGCTTCTTTGGTTGGTTTTGCACTCTCGAGAGCTCCCTTTCTCTTTCAGGTGAGGTTTCTAACCTCACTCAGCATGTACCAGTGTCTTACAATATGACGATATTTTTCCATGCACTTATGTTTTGCACAAAATTTTGTTGCCAAAATTTGTCTTTGAAAAAGATTAATACTAGGAAATGTGCGGAGTGTTTCACTGGTTTTCGTTTCATGTATACTCTTCCATGCACTCCTAATCTTCTATTCTTCATTGCATGACATTTACTCTGCATTGTGCTTTTCAAATTTTCTTCCTTATAGGAAATATGAAATGGGTCCCATTGTTTCGACTTCCTTCTATGATAAGGGTTTAAATGGTTTTTCATTACTACTAGATTCTTTTGACGAAATATGGAAAAGGTTTGACTGGTTTTTTGCCATGCTCTTGTGTTCATGTGTTTGTCATTGCACAAACTTTAACTCTGCAAATTTTTTTTACATTTTTTTGTTATTCCAAAATACGAAATATTCATAGGGTTTTAATGTTTATCATTTTGAGGGTTTTTTCCATGCACTTGCATTTGTGTGTTCCTCATTACACAAAATTTAACTCTGCAATTTGCTTATAATATTCTCATTATTCTGAAATATGAAAATGGTATCATAGGTTTTCATTTCGAAGATATTCTGCCATGCAATTGTATTATTCTATTCCCAGTTAGTGGGTTTTTTGCAATGCACTTCTACTCGCGTGTCCATGATTGCACAAACTTTAACTCTATAATTTTCTTTTCATATTGCTTTGCTTTTAATATATGTGTGTGTGTGTATACACATGTGTATAAATATGTATACATATATGTATATATATGCACTTGTATTCGTTTGTTCGTCATTGCACAAAATTTAACTATG
>VDFB02093949.1:64097-112074 GCA_007258455.2 Sequoia sempervirens
CTAGAGGCTCTATTAGAGAGAATTTAATTCAAGAGAAACATAATGGTGTATTGAGTGGTCATTTTGGGATCACCAAAACTCAAGAGCTTGTCCAAAGGTTTTATTTTTGGCCTAAGATGAATCTGGATGTCAGGAAATATGTAGAGAGTTGTGTAGTGTGTCAAAAGGCAAAAGGCACTTCTTCAAATGCAGGCTTATACCAGCCACTGCCAATCCCTTCTAGGCCATGGGAATGCTTAAGCATGGACTTTGTAGTCGGTTTACCCAAGACAAGGCAAGGCATGGATAGTGTGTATGTTGTGGTTGATAGATTCAGCAAAATGGCACACTTTATACCCTGCAAAACAACAAATGATGCCAGTCAAATAGCCTCACTCTTCTTCAAGGAAATAGTCAGAATTCATGGTTTGCCAACCAACATTGTAATCGCATGGTGGATACCAAGTTCCATGGAGTCATTTCTTAAAGACTTTGGCGAGAATGGGCACCAAATTTTTCCTTTGGATCTACATACCATCCCCAAACTGATGATCAAACCAAAGTGGTAAATAGAACACTTGGAAACCTCTTGAGATGCTTGACCAAGGAGTATGGTCAACAATGGGATCAAATTATTGGCCAGGCAGAATATGCTTATAATGATACAGTCAATAGATCCATAAGGAAGATCCCCTTTGAAATTGTGTATGGTTTACATCCCAGGGGTGTTTATGAGCTGAGAGAGCTAAAGGATGGAGTCAAGGGAAGTGGTTATGCAAATGAATTTGCTTGTGCAATGCAGGAAATTCATGAGACAGTCAGAAAGACCTTGGCAGAAAATACCATGAAGCATAAGGCTAAGGTGGCTGAGCATAGAAGAGAAGTTAAATTCAATGTGGGAGACTTAGTGATGGTCCATTTGAACAAGGCTAGATTGCAGAAAGGAGTCCCTCACAAGTTGCAAATGAAGAGGATAGGTCCCTGCCCTATCTTGGAGAAGTATGGCAACAATGCTTTTAAGGTGCAATTGCCTGATGATAGTGGACTGTCCCCTGTTTTTAATGTTGTAGATCTCATGCATTACAAAGGACCACCCCTAGATTTGGATCAGAAACTCCATGAAGTCAATCAAGATGTTGAAGAACTCAAACTACCCCTATCACAGTCAAACAAGCTGATCAAATCCTGGACACAAGGATCTACCAGAAGACTAGGAACAAGGAATATAAAGAACATCTGATAAAAAGGCATGGACAACCTGATATAGATGTAGTATGGATCAGGGAGGAAAAATTCAAGAAGTTAGGTATTGATCATAACTTACTCAATCCAAGGCGGATTGAAATCTTCTGTTTTGGGGAGTGATGGCAGGAGCACCTAGGCCAAACTCCATTTTGGTTTGCTAAATTTTGGCTTGTACCTGATTTTGGCCAAATCAGGATTTCATTGTGGTTGATTTGATCTTAGTAGATCTTGCATTTGTGTGTGTGATGAGTTAATCATCAGGATTAATATCATCTTGGTTAGTAGGTTGATAAATGTAGTTACTTTTAGCTTTAGATAGCTTAGGTTTGTAAGTAAGGTGTAAAATGTGTTTTGAACACAAAGTCATTGTTGCAAAGATTCCAATAGGCAGTTGTGGAGCTGATGGATCGAGATCAAGGAGATAATGGTCCTAAAATGAAGGATAATGGCAGAGTGGTGTGATTGCATGATAACTTGTTAGTTTGCATGCACCTACTTGTTTTTGACAATCCCTTGAAATCAGGGAAAAATCTCGAGCCACTGCCCTAAAACTATGCAAATGGCATCAAAGTGGAAGTAGGGGCCCGTGGAAATAGTTAGAAAGATCATTGTAATAAATATTTTGTGGGGAATAGAAGACAGCGCGGAGTTCTAAAAGATTTCTGTGTTTTCTGGAAAACACCATGTGTTTTCAGAACAGAGTGGTCTCATGTGATAATGCGTTGGTTTGACTTTGATATGCATGTTCACAGAGTATTTAGGACACTTTCAATTCTATAAACAGTTTTCTATGAGTGTTGAAAGGGTTTTGAGTCCATAGAATAGGCTATTAAATTTTTATTTATGGTTTTATGTGTTTTGTGTGTGTTACCCACATGTTTGGAAAAATAGCGATTAAAATGACTATGTTTATATCGCCATATCACTGTTCTTAGACTCTTTGAGCAGTTTGAGTGAATATTTTACTGTAAATAAGCGTTGGGAATAGATTTAGTGCTTTGTTTTCATAGGTTAGAGTGGTAGCGCTTTGTTTCTGAAAATTCCACTGTGTTTTGCAAATAGAGTTGGAATAGACGTTATGTATATTGAAACAGCATTGTATTTGTTTTTGTCAGTGTAGGTTAGGTATTTTAGTTGTAAAGGAGCTTTACCTCGGTGGTGTTAGTGTCTCATATCCATAGATCAGGTTAATAAGGGGATTTTACTCCTATTTTGGCAGAGCTCCTATATTTCCTTGTGTCATCCGTGAGTTATTGAGAAACAGTGATTAACTAGGGTATTGTGAATACAAATTTCCCATTGTTTGTGTTCATTGCATAGAAATAAGTAGGATTCTTCTAGTATTAAAGGAGTATTGAGGTTGAGTTTTTGTTTCTAACTCAAAGATTAGAAGTAGGGTGTGTTTATACTGTTTTGAGTAGCAAATTTGGAAATGGCTTCCCCATAGACCCTAACCACGGGATATTCCTGAGTTTGGTGGAATATGGGAGTGAAGCTAGTGTATTGTATGAATTTGGTGGCAGGAAACAAAAAGGACCAAGCAATGAGTTTTGACTCCAAACCCTAGGCGAGCTTTATGACCCAGTTAGGAGTTTGGAAGAGGAAGGTTGATAACTCGGGCAGGGCAGAAGGTACAGTACAGTACCTGTACGATTTCAAGAAGGGTTTGATTATGTTTTGATAGGTTAAAGGAGCATGAGGATAGTACCTTTGAACCCCCTGCAAGCAGCTCGAGGTTGGTGATGATATTAACATCTAGATTCTTCTAGGTGTTGGAAGGAGACAGTAGTTTCAAACAAGGTGTTGAATCCTTCAAAGTTAAAGCACGAATGGAAACTCTTAGGACAGAGTTGTAACAAGGTTCAGTTGGTGAACCAAGTCAGAACAGAGCTTAGATCATTGCTAGGTTCATGATGAAGGCAGAGTAATGTCTTCTTGAGGTTTGGTGCAAGCAAACTTTGGAGGTATTTTACATACACCACATTCCTTGTAGGATAGTGGATTGAAGTGGAGGAATGCAAGATTGAGGTCCCATTTGATTTTTCATGACGTGGGGGACCAAGGGGAAAGATGATGTTGGTTCCATTTGGTATTGCGATGGCAATGGCACATTTAGACCTTGTAATTTATTGAAAGGATTCCCTTGAATGATGGGTAGGGGGTTCCCTTGTTGTATTTGAGGTGGGATCAATGTATTACCTTGGTTGATGGGATTTGTAGCCAAGGTATTGTTTTTATTTGGGTTGATGATAGATGGGTTTGATGTGGATGGTGGATTGACTTGAGTAGCTTGGGTAACCACTTGTTTTGATGTGTCGATGGGGTTGTTGGAGCCACTTGTTAAGGGTTTTTCTTGTGTGAGGGTGTTAACTTTCCCTTATTGTCCTATTTGAGGTACTTGGTTCACATTACCTTGCATAACATTAGGCACACTTGGGGTATTTGTGGTGATGGATGAAGATGGTTGCACTTGAAATGTCAAGGTCATTGTGGCATCATGGAATGTAAGTTTTTTTCCACATGTTGGTGTCCAACTTGTGTTTTGGGGAAGGTTAGTGTTTAATGGAATGGTTGTGTTGTGAATACCCACAGTTGTGTTGGTTCCTAAACATGAAGTGAGACCAAGGTTGGTTCCTAGCCTAATTGCAAGACTAGATGTTAAGGGTTGAATTGGCACAAGGGATGGAGTTGGTTGAATCATAGATTGGGTTAACCCTAGTATCAATTTTTGTGTCAAAAAAGTTGGATAATTTTGTTCATACTCAAGGAGTTCATCTTAAGTAAGTTGAAGTGGGTTGTTTGTAACGTCTTCTATCTCATATGGTCCTGATGGAGCCAAGGGTTGTTGCAATGGGGTAACATGACTTCTTGGATTAGATTCTTGAGGATTGGGATCACTTGAGGTGAATGTGACTTTGAATTTTTCCATGATTCTCTTGTATTGTGATCTTGTTGTTACCATAAATTGTGGGTCACCTATGGGAGATTTGTGTTGAGATTTGTAATGTTTGAACTCTCTAGCTGACTCAATTATGTGAGTGAGAGATGGAAAGATGAATGATATGGGGAGTGATTTTTGCAAACATTTTGGGACAACACTTTTGACTATAGGTTTGATGTTTGATGTTTGGATAAAGGATGTTAATGAACTTGTGAATCTTTAAGGTAGACTCGTGACCTTCAAGATAAGCAAGTCCAAAAATGATTAACTAAATGCATCAAAAAGGATTCATTTCTCATGCAAAATAGCTAAGTTATGGTTTGGGCTAATAGATGTCTAAGTCCAAAGTGTTTGTGTGTTCAAAAGTTTTCAAAGTTTGATGAAGGATGAAATACGATTAAGGATGGATGAAATGTTTGACCCAATGTTGACCTAGAATGAACCTTTTGTTTTACAAGACCAAGGTAGTGAGAAAAATGCTTGACCCTAGGAGTAATTTCAACCCAAAGGACCAATGTTGATTTAAATGATAGGGACAATTTGGACATAAAAAATTGGGTCGCCCAACAAAGATCAAGAATCAAAATTTATTATCAAGTTGTCCCGATTGCGGTAAAGTTTTAAGGCTCGTTTTCTGATAAACTTTAAACAATGATGTCTACATTTGAAATGGTGGAATGTTGAAATTAATTTGGGGATTTTAATTTGGCGTGAGATCATGGAGATAAGCATAAGATCACAAAAAAGAGGATATTTATTTCCATGCAGGAGGTGGTAATATGGGCCTTTCGGTCGTAATATCAACATTTTCCTCTTATTCATCTAAGATGTTTGTTGAGTTTCTCCACTAGCTTGGTGTTTCCTTTGTTTCAAAATTGAATCCCCTCAAACTACTAATTATATCTATTTGTTCTCCTTCAATTAGTTCAAATTTGGGTTGTATGATAGCAAGCGTAAGGTTTGGTTGTTCAATTAGAGCGATCAAATGCCAAATGGTCACGTGGGGTTCAATTTTTCAATTTATCTTGCTTAAATGAGTTTCTTTTTATCACAAACACTTGTCTTTCTTAAGTTTCCAACTAAATGTCTATGTCAAAAACATCATTCATTTCACAAAGTCCATTTTGTGAAAAGGATGAAGTTAGGGGCATAATTACCTAGGTTAACTTTGGGAAGTATGGATTGGGATGTAAACCAAAATATTTAGAAGTATCTAAGGATATAAATACTTAGGAAAAGCATCAATATCAAGGATTTTTCCAAAGGGTATCCATACTTAGACCAAAGGGTTTGAAATTTTTAGAAGACTTGTTGATGTTTGTTTGATATTGTTTTGGAACCAAAAAAGTATTAAATTGAATCACAAGCATGCAAAATCCTAGTTCAGGTGTGTATTTCTTAGTAGGCTTACCATCATCCCCTAAGAGATGATTAATCCATGAAGATAGAATAGACAAATAAGCTATGTCAAGAAATTTAACATCTTGACATGCTAAGCAAAGGAGTCCCTTCCCCATTTGCCTTATCGCCTCAACCAAAAATCAAACATCGTAAGTAACTTCTTGGAACGGTGCTATTCCAATGCACTACTTTAAAATACACTTCAAAGGAAATGGCGAGCCACTACAAACAAGGTTCTTAATTTGGACTTTTGGGATAAAATGGTGCTATACATGCGATGAATCCACTCAATTAAGAGGCCTCTCGACCCTTGGAAAAATCTAAGGGTTTTAACGTATCACACAAATACTAGAGAAGACTTTCATCAGTATAGTTTAACTACACCAGCCAATTAATGAATTTTGTCACACCAATTATTTCTATAGCGGTCCGAAATGAAAGTACCACTTGGGTCATTCCCTCTCACAAGTTCAGAGGCAGGCCCTCTAAAGGTAACACATGTTTTTGAAGTGTAAAATGATTTTCATCACCCAAGATTTTCCAAAAGGCATAAGGGGAGATGATAGGCACTTCCAAGAAGAAAAATGTATACTTATGTATTTCTCTTCACCCAATATTGCATGAGATGCAAGGGGAGTGGATACACACAACAAGCATATACAAGTAAATCAAACACATGCTCATTTTAACCTTGAAAAGAATAATGAATTCATTTTAAGCACCAAGCAAAGTGTGCAGATTGTTTTGTTCAATTTTAAACCAACTGGCATAATGATGTGAGGGTTTAGTTTTAACCAATTCGAACGTTCATTTTAAACCCAAAAGAAATCTATTTTGGTCCTAAAACATGAAATAAAACATCATAAATGGGTTATAATTGCCCATAAGCGTCGAAACACTTGTTACAAGTATAATCAAATGAAAATATGATCCTTCACTTTGGATTGTATTGCCCAAACCTGTTAAACCAGCTAGCATTAAAAACAAAAACAAGAAGTTAGTGACATGTTACCAATCAGATAAAATCAAAAAATTAAAACACATGTCAAAATTCAAGTTCAGTGTTGTTTACCAGTAAATAGTGATGCTGAAATTAATTGTGTCACTATATTTCATCAGATGTGTCGCCATATCGAAAGTGCATCATTGTATTGAAAAACTTGATGTGTTGCTTTATAGTAAATAGTGATATCAAATGTGTTGCCATAATAAAATTCATGTTGCGCTAAAAAATAATTTTAGCTTCACTATTTAAATGTGCGGTGATGAATTTTAATAGTGCATCATTGAATTAATGATGCATCATTGTATGGTGATGCGTCTAGGACGCGTTAGTGAATCTTCAATAGCGTCACTAAATCTACAAACACAAGCAAAACAAAAATGTAAAGATAAATTTATCAAATTGATTAGGTCATTCCCTCCTAATGCAAAAATGTGATCAATGACGTAGTATAGGCTAACTACACTTGATCCATTAGGATTTGAAGCATATTTAAGCCACTATGCATTAGTCCCAATAAGATCATTCAATATAAACTAAGCTAAGAAGCCATAAAACTAACATATTAAAATACGAAAGCTTCAAAAACATCTATTCTAAGCCATTGAAACTTATCCCATTGGGGGAGTGGTGTCACATTGACGTGGAATGGCGACCCTTTCCCAATCACTTGGATAATGAGCTTGTTTCAATCGATTCTATTGAAGAGAATCAACGAAACCGATGAATGATGTGTTGTAAAACATGATGAAAGCTATTTTAACATGATGTATGCTAAGATGATTGATATGGGTGTATGCAAAGCCATTCTAAATGTATGTAAAATTTGAAAGATTAAAACCCTAATTTCAAAATATGCTAAATGGATGCAACTAAGTTACCATGGAAGCTATTAATGGATGTTCTAAGCTAATATACATGTAAAATGACCTAAAATTCTTTTAAAACATAAAATGTGAGTGCAAGATGAGAGTGATTTTAACAACATAAATTTACTATTAAAAGATGGATCCCTATTCAATAGATGCACAATCTATTTATAGAATGGGAAAAATGAAACCGATGGTGAAGATTGAAAGTGTAATGCCCCGCCAAGAAACCCCAGAGGATCTAACCAAATTGACTCAACTAAAAGGTGAAATGTTTTTTTCTATGAGAACTAAAACATTACTCAACCAACTAACATAATAATCCCAAATGCACATGCGAAAAAAATAAGGCTAAGTAATCCTCTAGGGTTTCTTAACGTTGTTACTTAACAAATGATTAACATAAAAATCTCCATCTAATTTATCTATTGCAACTGGACAACTATTGAACTGGACAACTAATTAGATTCATTTACTTAAAAACATTAGGTTCATTTTAGATCCCAATCCAAATGTTCCTATGATAAAAGATTAATTACACTATTACAAGCCTCATAATAGCATCATTACAATTTCCATCATAAGTCCTAAAACCATTACATTTAAGTTACATCAAAAAAACATCATGATTACATAATAGATACGACATCCACCTTATAGGTGTGTCCAAAATTACAATTACATCGTGATCGAATAATACAAGAATATAAGAATCATCTCCTAATCTACTAGTGGACTACATCTAGGAGAAACATCTGAAGAATGGAGCAACTCCAATCCATGCAAGAACAGGTCCAAAATACCCGATGGAAGAAGGAATCTACCACCCGACCATGTGGACCTGTAGGACCACCCCCCGTGCTAGGAGATAGACATATGGCCCACATTCACACAAATAAGGGATACACAATACAAGGTCTCACCCTACCTCCATAGGATATGGAAAACAAGCACAAGGAAGGAATTCACATCACGAGGACAACTCCAAAAGGTCCATGCAACACAAACAAGACACTAGTATTCACAAGTGAAGAGTGTCACCACATAGTTTGATATGGGTTGTCCTGGTAGATCTTCATAGACCCCGAACCCCATCCTGGGTTGTCATGACAGTCTCTTTCGACCCCCGACCCCCATACAAGACTCAAGTGGAACCAACATACCTTTCATGGAAACAAGGTAGTTGGTCTTGCCATTCCAAGCCTTCCCATCTCATCTCAAGCCTGAATGAGCACTCGAGCCATGAGTGGGGCATGAAATTGTCTTGATTAACGTGATTAACTACCCATACCCCCTAGTTCATTATTTAGGTTATCACTTATTAGATCAACTCTTCTTATGGGTTGTCCTGGCGATCACTTTAGGATCCCGACCCCCATGGAGAGCCACTCCCCCTTATGACACTAAATCTCCCCAAACCAACACAAGACAAGGATGACACAACTTCAACATCATTAAAGGGAGGACCACATTAGGCCAATGATCTCATTGTGACCTGACTTACAATAACAAGACCCCCACCACAAGGCACATAGAATAGATAGATACCATGGTTTACTTCCAACATAACATGAAGGGAGATAATTTTACATGACATTAAACAAAATACAACACACATAAAGCTCATCATAAATTGTAACAACACAAGGTCATAAATAGTATTAATTTATTAATAATAACATTACATTATTTAACACTTCAAAGAATAATTAATTTACACTAATTAAATTCTATATCTTAAATTTCTCCCTACACTTAACGGATTTAAAATAATATGACAAATTAAATATATTAATTACCAAGTGTATATTAATTTTAATTTATTAAATTTCAAACTAAAAAATTAACCTATTAAATAAATAATTACAACATCCAGATACAAAACTAATAACATTATTTATCATAAATATGTGAATGAAAGTTATAAATGAATATATATATATATATATATACAATTAAAAGATACATATATTTATTCACATAAACTTTAAATCAATTGAAAGATACATATATTTATTCACATAAACTTTAGATCTATTGACTATGATTGACCATGATAAATGAAGGCCATAAATGAAAAATAAAAATAAATGAATAAGCAATTGTCGAGATATAAAAAAACTATATAATAAAATAATGTACTTTGCCCAAACCCCAAATATCAATTTAAACATTATAATAAGGTGTTAAATTAATCTCAAAAAACTATTATTTGGGTTTTTGAGATTTTTGGACAGAGATTAGAATACAATAAGACAAATAAATCCTTTAAATTTTTCAACACAGTTCGTAGAAACAAAGTTATGGATGACACAATCAGACCGTTTTAT
This sequence comes from Sequoia sempervirens, assembly GCA_007258455.2. Lineage (NCBI taxonomy): Eukaryota > Viridiplantae > Streptophyta > Pinopsida > Cupressales > Cupressaceae > Sequoia > Sequoia sempervirens. The sequence goes on from VDFB02093949.1 coordinate 73,866, forward strand.
TGACAGGGAACAAAAAGGATGTAGAATTATAAATCTAATATCTTATGCTCAAAGAGAATATAAAATGCACACTCAAAAATCCAAGCACAAAATAAACATGGTGAAAGACATAGAAATAGACATAGAGGTGAGGGCAATAGATCCCACCTCTAATTTGTTCTCTAACTTTCGGTGGTTGCAGATGAATCCCAAGTTTTTCCCAAGTCCTTATTCTAGTCTAGTAATCTTCCTTCCACTAAACTCTAGATCAAAACAAAAATTTTACCCAAAAACCAAAAGCTTTCCCCAAAAAAACAAATTCCATCTAGAGAGCCCCCATTCCTCAAAAAGCAAAACAATAAATAAAGAAGAACAACCTTTCATTTCCTCTTCTCGCAACCAAAGCCAACCAAATTGGCAAGAAAACGAAACTTAATAACATAAGTTAACTTTATTAATTAAGTTATGTAGTTTAAATAAATTAAATTTGAATTAAACATTATAAATTGAATATTAATTATTTATTGATTTACAAAATTCTTATAATTTAAATATTAATGTTTAAATAAATTCTTTATTATTAAATTATATAGTTATAAAACATAAAAATAATTTCATATAGGGATTAAACTATTATTTATTAATAAAAAAACCATAGAATTAAAACTTAATTAACCACAATATGCCAGACATAACAAGGAAACCACCATAACATAAACACAACATACTCAATTAGGATTACTAGATCTGCCTAAATGGCCAACCAATCGGGTAGACATAGATTGATCTCATTGCTCTAATATCGAGCAAAAAGAGTTAGGGTAGGAACAACAATCAATATGCTATCTCCCACAACCTCCATCAGAGTTGGGCAGGCATGCTCAGATCTTTGGGATGAGGTGGAGTTGATGCCCTGTACCTGCAACCCTGCATCACAGATGAATGCATACACAAATAACATATAACCATGTACACATGCACCAGTGAAGGGAAATCGTGACATCTCATGTCTCCCCAAAGAGAGTGATGAGACATCATCCCCTCTCACCACAATCAAGATCAAACACATAAGACATAATACATCATATCCCATAATCTAACTAAAAGCATTAGTACCAGGGTTAGTAACCATAAATAACTGATCAAAACAAAAACAAAATCATTAACATGACATATAAGTTACTCAAAGCATTATTTCATAAAGTAAATCATCATAACATAAACATCATCCAAATCATATAAACTAAACGAGTCATCATCAGTCTATCTGTATAGAGTCAATGTCCAAAACATGGAGGGGTATCACAAAAAGAATCAATCAATGGTCAAGATGGAAATAAAATGGAGGCATGGATCATGGATTCCCACCAAGGGTTGAAAATGAGAGATGATATTTAATCAAGGGCTTACATTCATCTAAAGAAACACACTTTCAAAACTTGCACAAGAAGCTTTGTTGAAAGTTTGTTACAAAAAGGAATGTTCCCTTTTTTCAAATGAGTGCAAAGGAAAAAAATATTCTATGAGAATATTCTCTTTTGGAGGAAAATTAGCATTTAGTTAATTAAAACCAAATTTTAATGTGCAAAGGGGAAATAATATTCCATGAGAATATTCTTTTTTGGAGGAATATGCAAAGGAGGAATATTCTCTTGGAATATTTCTTTGCAAGTGGGAGAATTAGAATTAATTAGTAATTTGATAATTAAAACCAAGTTTCAATTATGCAAATTAGGGGAATTTAGGATATTCATTAAATAATTGGCTTATTTAATGGAAAGGGTTAGAATGACATTTAATTAAATAATTAAGATTATTTAATTTAAATGAGAGGATTTAAGGTGTTAAAATTGAATATTTTGATTTATCCAATTTAACATGATGAAAGGTTAGCATGAAAAGGGGGGTGAATTAACCTAATTAGATTAATTATACTAACAGATGAAAATGATGCATTTAATTAAATAGCTAGGCTAATTTAATCAATCAAGCAAAAAAGAGGATGGGTTTTAGGACAAAATGATGTTAGATACCAGATTCAGATGCATGATATCATTCACGATATTTTTAAGTGTCTACAATAGCAGATGGATATTTTGTTATGCTGACTCCTATCGACAATAAATGCAACAACAAGGGTGGTGAACCAATTACCAAAGTTAATGCATCATAGAGGGCGAAAAGAGTAAAATGATGAATGACTAAGATTCGTTACATTGTAGTGCATTGTAATCTGCACCATTCGATGTCAAATGGGGTTGGAAAAGATTAGTGTGGTGACGCCTTCGATGTAAAGATAAAGTACTATCCACTTTATTCCTTTGACAACCCCAATCCACTTAGCTTTCTTGATAGCTCTACTTAGATCCTCTGCAACTAAAATAAAGAGAATGGGAGACAAAGGAAAACCATACCAAATATTGAAGAATTTGGAAGTCAAGCCATTGATAAGGACATGAAAAGTACAAGATTCAATTCACTACCTAGAAATTAAAATTGGTACAAAGAAGCGTAAGTCTAAGATATAACCAACCTTGTCATATACCTTGGGTAGATTTAGTTGTACTAGAAAATCTAAGAAAATCTTATGTCTAATGCCAATTAGGTTTAAATTTGTCATCCTTCTTAAGCAACACCCATAACATCATGAATTTGTCTCCCATTTAGAAAACCAAATTGTTCACATGGGATGTGGTCTAGAAAATTTTGTTTTCCTTTCTATAATAATCTTAGCAATGATTTCATACAAACAATTATGGGAGATGGACCTAAAATTATAAAAATGATTTTAAGCTATCATTTTTAGGATTTAAAGAAATAAAGGAAGAATTTATGTTCTAAGTGATTCTTCTCGAGTCTTTAGTCTCCTCAAACACCCATAGAAAGTCCTACCCAATAAAATAAAAAGTAACCAACCTTTTTCATCTCTTACTTGTTTAGCTTCTCTGAAAAGCATCAAATTTATTCTAGTGAAAAAGGTAGTTGTTATATCACCCTCTCTAACTCATAAAAGTTCTTGAAATGGGAAACCTCATATTAGCAAGCTCCTCAAAATATCTATCAAATGATTCATTCACTTTAGAAATCCCTTGGATTGTGTTAATGCTCTTTGTATATATTGTATTTTCATCATTGACCTCCAACCAAAAAACCCCTTTTCAATCTCCAAACAACTTCATGACCAAAAAGAATATCATTTTTATTTTCCTCTAAGACATTTTTTTGTTTCAATTACCTCATTGAACTCTTCCTCAACCAAAATATCATAAAAATGGATCTCTTCCTCAAATGTTGTGATCAAAAGATCTTGTCTATATTTTTTTGTAAGCTTTCTTAGTGACAATAGACTGGATCTTCATAATATTTTTAATAAATTGAAAAAAATTATGTATATTGTGCTAGTGTAAATGTATGTGTAATTGTGTGTGTATGTATTTTTATATGTACACACACTACACAATCATGTATGTACATACATGAATAATTGTGTGTTTCATATATATGAATGCAATGAATACACATAAGAATGCATTTCTGTACACACATATAGGTAGACACACACAAAGATGATGTGTTATATATTTAAAAGAGAAAATTACATGCCTTGAATTTTATCTCTTCATTTTGGTCTCACTTTTAACCAGTTTATCTTGTGTACAATGACTGACATATAAGTCATTTTCAATACCTTGAACATTACCCTTGAAACTCTCAAAGTTCAGAACCAAATTACTATTCACTAAACTTGTAAAGAAGTTACCAAATTTGAATGGAATGATATTGTCAAAAGACATTTGACATATATATTTTAAGAAACTACATGCCTTGATTTTTATCTTCATTTGTTATTTAGTTTGATTAGTTTATCCCCAGTGTCGTGACTAACATGCAAATCATATGTCATGTGTTTAATAATCTAAAAATTACCTCACAATTCCTAATAGTTCAAAATAAAATTATCATTCAATAAAATTTTAAAGAAGTGCACCAAATTTGAAAAGAACTTATTGTCAAAAGAAGACAAAACAACTACAAATTAGTCTGTTTATGAACAACAATAGTTACAAAGCTAAACCAACCATGAATGATTGGACAACAACATATCTTACAACATTTTTGAGCTACAATTTTCTGCCACAAGCCAATTTACAAAAACGACATGAACAAACACTATAGAAATCTCTAATTTTCTGCCACAACTACAATTTGCAAGAGTATGTCCCAAAAACTATGAAACTAAACTGCCACAAAGACGGAAACTAAAAGTAACCAAGTTATTAAGCTCCACCCAAAGTTGCAATTGGCACACTCAAATATTTAATAAAATTGAGTGGAGAAACAAACCTTAATTTGAACTTCAAAAGATTAAAAAATGTCTCCTAGAACAAAAGACTATAGTGGAAAACCAAAATTGTAAATGCATCATTAACCTGATACACATCATTGGGTGTCCTCAGGTCATGCTTTAGAATTACGTACAATAAATACATAATTAATACTCATGACATCTTGCAAAAGCAAGAAAGAGAAAAAAATTCCATGCCATGAGATGCTTCTAAAACTACAAGGTTCTTTGAAATTTGTTCTTATTAGAATCTTATCAAGTTTACTAGACTGTAAAACCCATCAACTTAGAATATCAATCGATCCAATCCTCTCCTTAGAAAAAGAGGCTACAAACATATCCCAAACTAGTCATAGAGAAGGTTAAATCTAAACAAGGTAATACCTAGGACAAAACCTTGCATTTCCCTTCACATGTGTTAAAGCTAACTTCATAATTATAGTAACAACAATGTTGGAACTAAAGATGGGGAATGCAACTGCAAGCATCATCAAAAGAAGGGCCATTCACTCCAATGGTTCAACATACACAAGCATACATACTTTATAATAAAACAACTAATTTTACAACAAACCAAGATGTATGCAATCCAATGCAATAGCTAGTCCAATTTTCTTCAAAAGATAAAGGTAAATCCAAAATATGATGGTGCAAGGCTCAACCCACCATATGTGAAATCCAATACAGAGGATGGACCAGTTCTCTTTATAGGTAAGGTACCGAGGCCAATTCACTTTACAAGGTAAAGTAACTTGCAAAACATGATAGCATGATGAGGGTGTTAGGCTCACTTTGACAGTGTCCAAACAAAACCCTCCTTTAAAAAAATCATTCAAAGCACAATTCAAATGAATTATTCAAATTCTTGAAGAGAAACAAACTTTTCAGAAGGAATAATACATAGAACCAGACATTCATTTGTATGGGTATTTCAACAATTTTTTTTTATCATTGATCAATGAACATGAATCTAAATAGATCTCAATAAATTTGTGAATAGAACTGAATATGTATATGTATATATCCAAAAAATCTCTCTTTATTTATACACATGTGTATATGTATAGATATATATACACAGATATACACCTATGGTGCACCAATTACCAGGAAATATAAGATATGAATTCATTGTAGACAACTTGAGGTATATATATATAAATGCACACATTTACACCTATGTTGCACCAATTACCAACCAATATAAGATGTAAATTCATTCTAGATATCTTGGAGTGCATCAACACCTTCTAGATAGCTTTTCTTAGATGTTGTAGTTGCAACTACCTTGGTAGACATGTATGCAGAATGGGTAAGCATAGACAAGGTGATAGGGAGGGGGTTGGAGGAATCAATCTCAGATTCCTGCTCTAGGTCTTGCTTGCAAGACCTCCTTGGTGTTTTTCTCCACCACCTTAACCTATAGGTCCCTTTGTATGTTTAGGTACCCCTGGTTCTCTTGGCCAACCCCACTACCATCACCATTCAACCAACAAGACAATCTTGGTGCAATAACTCTAACTCTTCCTTAGCCTTTAATCTGCCCTAAATACTAACAATACCTCAACACTCAATTTAGATCTTGCAGGGGTGTAGAGATGTCTCCAAAAGCTTCAAACCATCCTCCTAGGGTTTCTTGAAGGTTCACCAAACTCCACCTTTTCATCACTTTCACCAAACCCTCATCTAGGGTTAAAAAGGCTACTAGCCCAAGAGCCCCAATTAGGTCTCCTTCTCCGAGAAAACTAGTTGTCTCTCACAATTTCTCCAAAGAACCACCAATCTTTCTTTGAAGTTCTTGCTTCAAATTGACACCTCTCAATGATTTTTGAGGTCTTGAGTCTTCATCGGCCGTACAAGGCCTCAACTTGAAATTGGCCAAAATCTAGGGTTTTCAAGCCTCTTCTGGCTACTTCCAATCTGCTAAGTCTTTCTCCGACCTAATGTGATAATGTATCTTCCTCCTAATTACAAAACCTTGGTAAGACTTCCATCTACCTTCTCAAAAAGGAAAAACAACAAAATTCAATCACCCCTGTAAGTTAGGTGCTTAACACTCCTTGTCTTCCCTAGCCGGACTCTTCCTGGCTCGCCTAGGGCAAGACTTTGCCAACAACTCCTGTGCACACCTGAACCCTAAAACCTACCATATGTACACACATGGAGCCTAGTCACTATTCCCAAAGGGTCGTACAATTTGTACAGTGGGAAAGTGGTCTAACACTCCATTCTTTCCAGACTATCTGGTTTAGACAAGCAACAAGGTTAAAGCAAAATTATTTACAACCAATGATTAAAAATGAATAAAGGAACTAAATAATGGCACAAAAAACTAGAATACTAACAACACTACATCCTCCGTGCAAAATAGTAATAAATTCAATCCATTAAAGCTCTTCTTTGAAGCAAAAATTAGAAAATGACTCACAAAACACTATCTTTTTTTCAATTTCACAGAATTCTTCCACAATATCAATGCTTCCAAACTTGCTCTTAGGTCGAGTCAACCCCTATATAGGGTCTCAAAATAGTTAAGCTTAGCCTTAACCACTCCTTGGCCGCTTGTATGCTAATCCTAGTAAGGCAAAGTTGCAAAAATGGAACACTTTGCAACTTCTTGCTAATTTCCTAGAAACTGAGTAAAAGGATTCCAAAACTCATGAAACCTTCCAAACATCAATCTAATGATCAAACTTAGTCCTAAGCTATCTTATCTATCCAATGGTCAACATGACCTTCATGGTAATATAATAAAGATAAAACAAAATTCAAAAACTAGGTTACCTAATTGCCTAGTGTTTCCTAGTGTTCCTTAGGTGCTCCTACACCACAAGGTACGTGAATTATTTGATAGAATGCCTCAAAAGAGATTTCATCTCATGAAATGTGATGATTTCACAATATGAATGGAATACATTCATTGATAAGGCTTTAGAAACTTTCAAGCAAATGCAATTGGCAGGTGTAAAGCCAAGTTCCACAACCTTTCCCAGCATCCTCCTTGCCTATGTCAAAATGGCATCCATCAAAAGCATAAAGGATGCAAGTGCCCTGATAGACATGCATGAAAAATGTGGAAGCATAAACAAGGCACATGAACCATTTGGAAATATGTCTCAAAAAGAAATGTAGTCTCATGGAATACCATCATTGCATGATGTGTTCAAAATGGATTTATTGAAAAGGCCTTAGAAACTTTTAAGCAAATGCAACTAGGAAGTGTATAAACAGACTCACCAACCTTTACCAACATCCATATATGTACACATGAATATATATACATGGATATATATGTACACATACATGGATATATGTACACGTGGATATATATGTGCACATACATGTATGTACATGTACATATATATACATGGATATAAATGTACACATACATGTATGCACATGTACATATATATACATGCATATATACATACACATACATGTATGTACATGTACAATACATATACATGTACACATGTACATGTATAAATAAATGTATACTAGAAATCACACCTTCTTGTGTAATGGGTACGTTGAAGAGGTGTGGAGGGTCAATTAGGGAAAATTTTGACCTATTTTTTGCATATAGTTGTGCAGTACATGAGGTCAATTAGTATACAAGAGGGATAAAGAGAGAGAAGAGAGGGATAGATAGAAATGGAAGAGTTAAATGTATAGAGGGAGAGAGAAGAGATAAAAAGATAAAGATAGGTGATAGGAAGTGATATATAAACAAAGGTAGAGAGAAGAAGTGATATGTATATATGTATATATACATGTATATGTGTGTATACATATACATATAATGTATATATGCATATATTCATGCATACATATATATCGCTACAAAAATATTGTCGAGCTCAAGAATCTAGTAACTCTAAACCTCAATATTTTTAGATCTACTTTTCATTTATTGTGAATAGATTGAAGCAACAACTATATGGAGACAAATTTTGGTTTGTCTCATTTTTCTTAAATGTTTCTTTGGTAGGGTTTCATAGTATTTTTCCTACAAATTTTGCTCATTTTTCTCATCGACATCATTGAGAGCATGACACAATTTGTGCAAAATATTGAGGTAAGTCACTTGCCATGATTTACCCACACATCAGGCATTTGAACTAAGATGTTTCCTACAACAACTTCTTGTACTTGTGTAAAAAATTTCTTTGCAATATGAAATTGACCCCTTTCAGCTAGCACAATGGTTGCCTCATTTGCAACATAAACACTTCCTGGTCTCTGTGCCAACACTTTACAATACAATTTTCTAGCCTTCTCAAGATGTGTTGCCTCGTTCTTTGGATTCCTCCTCTCATTGCAAAAAACCACAAAATAATTCCTTTATTTCCAAGTGAAATGTCAACATAAGAATTCTTTGCATCTGATTCACTTCATGCAACTTTAATTGTATCTTTTGCTTTAAGCCAATCATGTGTTTTCAATTCCATGTTTCCAAACATACATAAAGCATTTGATGAGTTTTTATCCACCTTAAGTGTATCCCCAATCAATTCTAGGCTTAGTTGGATCTCATTCAGAGCTTGAGCCATGGCTGCAAGACATAGATATGCATCCACATAATCAAGAAACTTGAACAATATTAGCCTGTATAAAAGATTTGCTTTTTTAGTATCATGTAGTTGTTTAAAAAAACTAGCAAGATTAAATAGTGTTGTGACTTTATCCCATGGTAACTCAAATGAAACACCACCTTCTTCTAGTCAATGGAAGAATTCCATATCCTTAAAGCATACAAACAAAACCATATAATTGACATTGGGGCTTTTATTTATAAATTCAACCCAAATGCCATTTCCTAATGCCTCCATAAAAGTTTGTTGAGCCAACTCTAGTTCATCACACTCAAAATGAAGAACCCCAATGTTGTTTAATAATTAAATGGGTACTTCTCTTCTCTTCTAGGTTGTAGGAGCACAAGTAACAGTATTGTAAGTCCAACAGTATCCCAACTGGAAGAGTATCACATAAAAAGCAGTAATTCTACTTAGTTGTAAGGGTTGGGACATTATCAATCAAACTGTAGTTATACTGACTAACAAAGCATCCAAGAAGCAACTAGGGAGAATGCTGGGGATGTCTAAATTTATAGGGGTATTTTAATTTAAATTGATTAAATTTTAGAGTTCTCGCTAACTACAAGAAATATTATTTACTCAGGCATTAATGTGCTTTAACTTCTTCTAAAATAAAATGCATATATAGAATACAATCCTCATTTTAGTGATGAGATGTATTGAGAATATATATAATGATATGCACACAACATGAATGGTGAATGGAATAGTAGATGAATTTGTTTAGACACTGACAAGCTTCATAGCCTAAGCAAGGATTCATAAAAATCCGTCACTCATGTACACTATGCTTGACATATTTTAATAGGGTTTATGCCCTTTATAGTATCACCATAGTGTTAACAACACCAAAAGATGTTGCAATTGTGGCCCTTTCTATGACAGGTTCCGTTAAAATTTTAAAGATAAAATAAAATAAAAAATTATACACAAATTTAGTTTTTGTTTTGAGAATAATTCACAAAATGAAAAAAGAAGAAACAATGGTGAGACAAAATAATTTAATGTCACTACAATATACATTTTACTTCAAAAATGAAATTACAAATAGTGGGCTTGTAAGAAAATACCTTGGAAAGCAACATTCATTTCAACTGCAAAATTTCTTCAACACCAATGGTAAAAGGAATGGAGGTTAGCAACCATTGCCTTAAAATGAAAGGGTTTGCATTGCAATAGGTACCGCACAGTGAAGCAACTGGAAACTGGTAGAACTAATTGCTTGAAGGTTTGCCCCTTCTTAGTTAAAAGAAATAACCCAACGCCATTGGTAAAAGCAATAAAGGGTTAGCAACCATTCAATAATAATGAGAGGGTCTCAATTAAAATAGCGCGTGAGTAGAAATTAACTTCACCCTTCTGATGTTTCCTTTCTCTCCTCCTATCATAACCACCATTGTCATTTCATTCAAAAGAAGGCCGCTTGAAAAGCAATGGAAACAAGCAAATAATGAATACACAGACACAAGCTATTTTAATTGGCATGCAAAACCCTGAAAGAGCTGGCATGGCCAATTTTTATCGATATGGAGTTAATTATGAGGCTACGAACACAAGGGATGTAGTATTGGTTGCTTTAAGTTTCACCCAATTAAACAGTGTTCAATCCATTGGGAATTAAAAATAGGTTGCGTGAAATAGGGTGACACGTAGAATAAATGGAAGAGCCACTAAGCATATTTATATAAAGATGTGGCACAAAGTTGTTTGAGGAAAAATTACAAAAGAGTTGAAGAGTGAGCACTACGTGAATATTATCATAGGAAATAATAGATGTCTCCTATGTATTATACTAGGGGGGAGGGGCCCAAAGTAGGGCAGGTAAAAGACAAAAAAAAATTCCCATCATGTTACCCTACCACTTGTGCATCTGTCAGTATTATTTTTTTAAATTCCGAGCACCTTGCCACCTATCATGCATCAATTTGTCTGACCTGTTGAAAACGGGCCCATTTTACCCTCTGCTCAAAAGTGGAACCCATTCGCCTCCTTAATCAATGAAAAAATATATGTGCATTGTATTGGACAAAAACATGGACTCGACATCCTCGCCACCTTAAATAAACATTTTAGAGCATTAATCGCTCGTTGCCTCCTTCGTTACATGCACTAACCAACTTTCCTTACATGTCCCTTCACATTTACTTGAATTTTCAGGTGCATAAATTAGAGATCAAGGTTCATTCAATGCTCCAAATTCTCACATATCCTGCTCACTCCCATTCCTTTTGTTTGCATTTATTCTCAAGTGTTCATTTGGTTATGCACCCATACTGGTTTGACTCTCTACCATTCGTTGTTCAGTTCTCCATGCTTCTTTGGTTGGTTTTGCACTCTCGAGAGCTCCCTTTCTCTTTCAGGTGAGGTTTCTAACCTCACTCAGCATGTACCAGTGTCTTACAATATGACGATATTTTTCCATGCACTTATGTTTTGCACAAAATTTTGTTGCCAAAATTTGTCTTTGAAAAAGATTAATACTAGGAAATGTGCGGAGTGTTTCACTGGTTTTCGTTTCATGTATACTCTTCCATGCACTCCTAATCTTCTATTCTTCATTGCATGACATTTACTCTGCATTGTGCTTTTCAAATTTTCTTCCTTATAGGAAATATGAAATGGGTCCCATTGTTTCGACTTCCTTCTATGATAAGGGTTTAAATGGTTTTTCATTACTACTAGATTCTTTTGACGAAATATGGAAAAGGTTTGACTGGTTTTTTGCCATGCTCTTGTGTTCATGTGTTTGTCATTGCACAAACTTTAACTCTGCAAATTTTTTTTACATTTTTTTGTTATTCCAAAATACGAAATATTCATAGGGTTTTAATGTTTATCATTTTGAGGGTTTTTTCCATGCACTTGCATTTGTGTGTTCCTCATTACACAAAATTTAACTCTGCAATTTGCTTATAATATTCTCATTATTCTGAAATATGAAAATGGTATCATAGGTTTTCATTTCGAAGATATTCTGCCATGCAATTGTATTATTCTATTCCCAGTTAGTGGGTTTTTTGCAATGCACTTCTACTCGCGTGTCCATGATTGCACAAACTTTAACTCTATAATTTTCTTTTCATATTGCTTTGCTTTTAATATATGTGTGTGTGTGTATACACATGTGTATAAATATGTATACATATATGTATATATATGCACTTGTATTCGTTTGTTCGTCATTGCACAAAATTTAACTATGTAGTTTGCCTTCAATATTTGTTTGTTACTTCCAACTATGAAAATGGTTTGACTGCCTTTCACTTCAAAGATTTTTTTCTTTGCAATTGTATTATTTTGTTCATCCTTGCACAATATATAGTTCACTTTGTGCAATGCTTTTTATATTTGATTATTACTTCCAAATATGTAAAGGGTTTCAGTGGTTCACAATTAGAGGGTTTTTTGCCATGCACTTGTATTTGTGTGTTCACCATTGTACATACTTTAACTATGCATTTTTCCTTCAATATTTGTTTATTATTCCCAACTATGAAAATGGTTTACTGCTTCTCATCTCAAAGAATTTTTTCCTTGCAATTGTATTATTTTGTTCATCCTTGCATGATAGTTCACTTTGCGCAATGATTTTTATATTTGATTGTTACTTCCAAATATTTAAAGGGTTTTGATGGTTCATAATTAGAGGGTTTTCTACCATGCACTTGTATTCGTGTGTTCATCATTGCACATACTTTACCTATGCATTTTACCTTTAATATTTGTTTCTTATTCCCTAATATGAAAATAGTTTTAGTGCATTTCATTTTGAAGAATTTTTGCCTTGCAGTTCTATTATTTTGTTATTCCTTGCACAATACTTTCCCTAATCCTTAATTTAAGATGGGGAAAATCAATCTAGCCTAGATAATAGTGACAACCATAACACTTCTAAGCTAATAACCCAATCTAAACAAGAGAAAACAATCAAATGGAGAGAATAAAATGAAAACAAAGAAAGAAATCACTCCCCATTGAAGTTGAATCACTTCTCTTGTCTTTCCTTCTTCTTTTGCAAATATTCCCTTAGATTTGTAGTCTAACTTGTTCAAATACCTGCAAATTGTAAGCAAGAAAGTTGGAGATAAGTGGTTGTTAAGGAAAAAATGGAGGAGAAAGGATTCTTTTATAGACAACCATTTGAACGGATGGACAAGATAAATCTTCTAAAATGATTCCAAGATCGATGGATGAGGTTGCATGCAACACAGGAAAGGGAAAGTTACAAAACATACCATCAAGATCAGAAAGAGCCCAAAGACGATCGATGACTGAGATTTGAAAATGAGATAGTGGAGGAAGAATATGGAGAAATTAAAAATTGAAAATAATTAATTCATGAAAAGGAATCTTCAGACAAGTGAATGCATAAAAAATATATTCAAATTATTTATTTGAGGAAAAAGGCAAGTGGGAGAAAGTGGACATTTAATTAAAATGATTTATAAAACCAATTTAATTAAATGGGGAAAATGAATATGAGACATTAAATAATTAATTTAAGTTGATTATTTAATGGAGGGGAGAAGTGTCATTAGATAATTAAATAATTTCAGCAATTATTTAATTTAGAGGAATGGGAGATAGATGAATAGGTAAATAATTAAATAGATAATAATTTATTTAATTATTGAAGAAAGGGGGTGTTAGCGAGACAATTAATTTTATTTAATTGATAAGGCTAGAATAAAGTTTAAGAAAGTGAATTAATTAAATAATTAAAAAATATTTAATTAATAGAGGAATGTGACCAAGAATAATTAAATAATTAAAATTATTTAATTACCCAGAGATGAAGACCGAGAAAAATGACGCTCGCAGTCTTAGGACATTTTTTAGTCTCTACATTTTTCTCCTCTTTGACATAATGTGATTTGAGTGTTGTGTTAAAGAAATTCAGTCAAAGAATGCCCTAGTGAAGTCAAGGTATAGGTATGCCCGCTTGGAAATTTTTTATAAATTTTGAAAAAGTTCCAATTTTTTTTGGAAAATTGTCCCGATAAGATATTTTGATAGCCAAGAGTCCAATGGTGAAGACAAAATTGAGTTTCAAGGTCAATAAGGGGGTCAAATTCAAGGCCAAATTCATCAAAAGGTTCCTCTAATAGACAAGGAAAGTGAAAACCCTAATTTTGAACCTATAAATAGGAATTAAATTGAGCAAAAAGGTTCATTTGTGCATTCTCAATTTAGAAAATCTTGGAGCTCTGAGTGATTTTGCAGAGAAGATGTCACCTATTCCAGAGGCCGCCCACCACGTATATCACATCCCCACCTACCGTTGACCTAAGGGAGCGTCTGCCCCGGTGAGTACTACAAACCTGCCTTTTTTTAATTTTCACACATTTAGGTAGGAAATTAAATTAGCAAGCAATTGCATTGTATAATTTTGTGACGCATTTGTGTGTACGAGTCACACAAATGAGAAGCGGTTCAATACAATCATCTTGTCGCAACACAATTGATTTAGGGGTAGGGCATGAATAGTTGCATCGTGATGCATCAAATGATGCAACACAACTGACTTTTTGAGTCGCATTTGCGGCCGAGAATGACAAAATTAAATTTTTGTGATGCAAGCATTGTACAAAATGACATATTTGAAATAAGAGCGACTCAATTGTAGTTGTGAGCCAGTGAAAAATATGTGCGATGCATTTGACAAAACAACAACGCAATTTCCTTGTTAAAAAAATTGCCCCAAATTAGGTTATTTTGACTTGGTCAACTTAGGTCCAATAGGGTCAAACAAAGATTTTAGATTGACATAATGGCTTGTATAATGAATGCAAGTGTGTCTATCATTGATCTATACACGAGAGTCATGACCAAATGTATTTTGGCTACGAGACCAACTTGATGAGGTGGAGAGACATGTGTTGCTCAATCTTGTTCTTTTCTATGTGTTACACCCCAATTGTGTAATTACTATTTACTACTACTATGTAGGGTAAAATGTGAATATAATGTGAATTATGTGGATGAATTAATTGTGCTTGTACTTGGTTATCAATGCATTATGAATGTATGTTATCACATCTGATGTTATCTTATGGAAAAGTACTACATAAATGTGAAATGGAAGGTTATTGAATTGGTATTCTAACTTTGGAGATGGATTACATATACTCCATATTTTGTGAAAAGTTGACTGTCATAGGCATGTGTTAGTGGTTGCAGGTAAATGTTCATTCCTCCAGGCAGAGGGGAAGTATCACTCAGGAGAAGATCTTGGTTGGATAACTAGTAACGTAAAATATCTGAGCATACACACACCGTAGTAGATTGGTCGAGTCAAGACATAGAAGTGGGAAGTTGGTAAGTCATCCCTAGTTTGATGTGTCTGCATTAGTAAAGGTCTTGTTTACTATCGAGTACATTATTGGGTGATGTTTATCTATTTGAGCTTTTGAGACCTTCCTTATTTTACCGTGATTGACTGTGTGGGTGAATGAGTATTGGGACATATGCATATATGCATATGTCAACATATGTGTATGATGGATATAATGGGATTTCCATACAAGTATGACAACATATGTATAGACATGCATATATGTATATAAATTCTATTATGATGTTATGTGTCTTTGGGCTTTATGAATATGAACGTAAAACACAGCATGTATATGAGCATATATATATACATAGACATGGACCCGTGTATGAGAGCATTAGCAAATGCACATGTAAGTAGAAATACTCACAAAGGTAAATAAATGAGGAAATGACTATATGTATATACATATGTGTGAATATAATTATTAGGTCATAATCATTCAATATCGAATGGATCATTTGACTATCATATCACCATTGAATATATATATATATGTGTGTGTGTGTGTGTGTGTTTGTATTTATATATATATAGACATATGCATATGTATACGTAAGCATTGACACTTATTATAGAAGTGTATATACATATATGTATGAATACTTACATATTGTTCAATGGGAATGATAAGTTGGATGTATGCATTCAATTATCAAATGATGCTTTGGCGAAGCTAATATTATATTATATATGTTTGTAAATAAATATACATTTGTACATAATATAATATATGGATATATATTATAGTATATATATATACATACATGCAACACATAACCTTATAGATAGCCTACATCATGTATGTACATTGTGTTCGAGTTCAATAAGCAAGATAAACATTATACATATATATTGCTATGAACATATTTGGTACATTTGATGAAACATATAAACATGTGTGTACCAATTTATGAATATATATATGTATGTTTATATACTTGTCAATTTGACAGTTATCGAAATTGAATAAATATGATTATATATATATATATGTTAGCAATTATTCTACCGAAGCTTTAAGGAAACGTAGATGTGAATATATATATATATATATATTATTATATATATTTGTACATATTATATATATATGTGTGTCTTAAGTTTTAAATACAAAGAATGATGAGATTAAAGCACTGGTTATGTTTAGTTAAGGCGCCATATATATATGAGATCATAGCGCATGATAGAGGTTGCACCATATATTATTGAAAAGTGAAACTTTATTAGTGCTTGAAGTCATACACGACATAAGGTAAGTTGGAAAAAGTCTTGTTGCGTATTTAGAACACTTTGTAAGACTTTCACAAAATATAGGCACAATAGTTATATCATCACATAGAGAGAAAAAATGTGTGGAGTACATTGTGAAAGAATAGAGGGCGAATACAAGTTTCTTATGACTATGTTTTGAGAAGCTGAACTTTACTCCTACTATCATGCGATATGAGACAATTGTATTATGTTTGGTGTTGTTGTCTTATGTCGATATAAAGCATGGACTTGGTCGATGCCTTTGATAGAGATTAACTTTGACTTAGTAAACATTTATTCCATGTTTAATATATCTGTCATGGCTTTGTCAAATGTATTTATCATCTTAAGCCTACTCATATTTTAAGTAAGTCAATTGTGCTTGGTGTTATGATTTGGAAGTTGACTGTTTCTGATGGCAATGAAACTGTGCCAAATAGAAAGAGTGTGGATGGATTTGGTGCCACCTATAGAAACCTATTTACTATAGAAGTCTATTACATGAGATAATTTGAATCGAGCATATGCATATTTGAATAAGTCTTTAGATTGTTGTCAATGCCGCAAGTGGACCTATAGGTGATTTTTCTAAGTATGAACTTAAGAAGTTGCCACCTTTTTGCTGAGTTTCATGTGTTTCTTTGCATGGATTTTGTTGTCCATTAACATTCCAAAACTATAGGCTACGAGGATGCTAGGCTACTCTATAAATAACTGAGCCATTTCATTAGTAGGGACACATTCTTTCCCAAGATTATGCATCATTGCAAATTCTTATTTTTGCATTATTTCTAGCCATACTCTATTTTATATTGCGAGTGAGAAAGAGTGAGAGTTCTATTTTGTTGAGAGGAAAATTTTTGTTTGAGAGAAGTAAGTTATCAATTGTGAGATAGAGTTCTTTGTGACATTCTTGAGAAGCTGATTATCAAGCTTGTTGTTGTTGGAGAGGGTTGCATTACTGTCATTTATTTGGATAAGTGATAATAGGCATGAGGATATCTTCTTCTTTTTTATTTGCTTATGAATGATATGTCTTCCATGAATGCTCGAGTTATCTTTTCTAGTGTGTGCATTAGAGAAATTAGAGTGTCTTTGAAAATGAAATTGAAGCTTTTATGCTATTTTCATGTTATTCTTGTAAGTACTCCACAATAGGAGTTTGGTGTATATTATAGATATTATATACTAGACATGATTAAACATAAGAGGCACTTGTGGTACACTTAGCTAAGTTATTGATTTAATTAGGAGAGATTGTGTCTACTCCTAGGATAGTTAATCTAGTATGGGAGGGAACTTGTGTACTTACTTGTTAAGTAGGTTTATTCCAAGTAGATTAAAATGGTGATAGGTTATCTTTGGGATGATAGATTATCCATTGAAGGAAATACCTATGCATAGTTTAAGATGGCCTTAAGTCAAATCAGCTCTAAATAGTGTATGTCATAGATGACTCTCAATAGGAATACTGAATGTAACACTTTGGCCAAAGTAGTGTGAATGTTTGAGAATCCACTCTAGATTGTGTGACTATTGAGACTACACTATCTACTCACTTTGATCCAATATTACATGCTAGTTTGAGATTGTGGGATTACAAGTTCTAGTTATGTAGGACACGACACTATGCTTATTTGGTTGTCGTTACCTCTTACTCTACCAATCTCTTCGTTTAAGGGAAGGGCCATCTATCAAATGATAGATTTGCGAGGATCCACATTAAGAGTCTATGGTTGGCAGGAAAGCACTTGAGTGATGCTTCTCCTCCACAATAGGTGATAGAAGAGCCAAGATTTGAAAGGAAGGATCCTAGACCATCTTATAACTATTTGTTCTAAAGCTCATTGAGTTATGTGTGTAAATGTATGCACTTTTGTATTAATGTAACTTATGATTTTTGTAATAAAATGAAATCCATGTTGTATTATGTAATGCATCTTGTTAGTATATTCTCAATAATTTTTTTTTTTTAATTGCAATGGCTTGTTACATATTTTATTTACTCACAAGGTGTAAATTTAGAAATTTTTACTTCATTAAGGATTGGTATGTTACATGTGGTATCAGAGCTACCAAGTTCAACACTAAAATCTATGAGATTATTACACAAACAATGTGTAAACCTTATCAGAAGATAATGGTTGAAAAGTTTTTGTGCCACAGTGGCAAGAGAAAAGAACTTATGAAAGTGAAAAGGAAGATGAGAATTTTTGGGAATTTGTGTTAATTTGGGACTAGTTAAGATCCATCCCTAGAGTTAGGAACTCCTAAACCAACAACTTATGATATTACTTGGACTACAAAAGATTATGCAATGAAGTTATGTAGGAAGGTTAGGAAGAATAACCAATATATACCTTTATCTTACAAAATAGTTATATGAATCTAAGGGGATGAGAAGAAATGAGATAACCCCTTTATTAGTAGTAACCTATAGTTGTAAAGAGTCAAGAATTTTTGGATTTACTGAAAACACTATGAATCTATGTGTATACAATGTTAGCATAAATTATATCAAAGTAGAGATTCAATGAAGGAGGTATCCACAAGGTTGGAGAACTCTTGACATAAATCTAATTCTTGTGAAAGGATAAGATATTGCAAGAAAAGAGTTAGTACCTAGGAAAAGGGAAAAGACCAATGATCAATGAAGTGAACATGGTTCCACCAACCAATATTGATAAGATCAATTTGGAGTTTTGATTAAGATGAGAAAAAGAGACCAAACAACTTTGGTATCTCTAAAGGTTATGAGAGAATACGATTCCAATCATTGGGATAAAGCTACTTGAAAAGGTGATTGTAGGAAAGAAACCTGTAAAGATAAATTGGGTTGGCCTTACCAAAGGTTTGGATAGTACATAGATTGGTTGGAGTATAAGATGAACTCACCAACATGTTTGCGAAAATCAACATACGTTAGAGGTTCCAAAATAAAATGGAGTACAATATGGCACTATGTGTCAAAACAATAGAAGTTGTAAGGAAAACAACACTCTAAGTTGAAAGGGGAATCAACCAACAAGGCTTTGTGCATATGGATATTTCTCTAAAAAGGTTATTAGGAAGAATTGGAATATTAGTGTTCCTCTTAACTTCTAAGTTGCTGATAATTCATTAGATCTCCTATTGGACGATCCAAAATTTCAATTCTATAGAAATAGAAATCAATGATGAATATAACTTTGGGAAAAATTAGATTCAAAGTATGCCATTGAGGCAAGAAAAAGGCAATAGAAAGCCAACAACGAGGAATGATTAATCATTTTAAGGAAGAAAGTGTTTACTAGGAGTTCAACTTTAAGTAGATCGAAAGTTGTGGATACACTAAGGGGGGAAGGAAGAGAGTGGTTTGACTCGAATTAAGTACCCCAACCAATGAAAAATGTGGATATGTTTTCGATTTGGAAGAACTAATGAATTCTTCATAAGTCATGATGTCAATTAAGTCATACATTTTTATGACCACAAGAATAAAGTATTGGAGTTATTGGAAGATAGTAAAAAGGTCAAGAATTGTGACCAATGAGAAAGGCATATTACCACTCAATACTTTATATATGTTGATTGGAAGATCAAATGATATTATCATTGATGCCTTAAAAAAAGGATAGGCAGATTACTTGGTCATGAAAGGGAAGATCATTGCAAATGGGATTGGCAAGGGAGTATCTACATTACTCATGAAATGGAAGAAAGTGTCTCTACACTCCTATTTAAATTATATGAGGGATTTAGATAATGATGTTATTTCTATACATAGGTAATAATACTACATATTATGAAATATATCCATGTCGAGATGTGACTTGACACTATAGCTTATTGTGCTAAGAGACCTGAGGATGATAAGGTTTAGCTATAAAACCATAGAGATGGAGTGAAAGATAAGGTAGGATGTGACGTTATGTGAACCACATCAAAAATATCTTTATGAGAATGATTATTTGATCATACTTTATACTTGAATGAAACCCTAAGTTTAGAATAACCTAATTGGGATGAGAAGTTCATTCGAATAAAAAGAGAGACATTAGGTTAAGTTTTAACCTATTGATTTGGGTTATGTACTAGACTACTCATTAACAACTTTAAGTTGGGAATAAATTACTTGGTTGAGTTGTACATTTGGTCTTGAATGGAACATATAGGGGTAGAGTAACCTATAACATCAGACAAGTCATTGACCAAGGAATCTATCCTAAGATTTGGAAGGGAATATTGAGATTGAGATTCTCCCATGTGAATGTGTAAATCACTTGAGATTATGAAATTCTATATGAATGGAAACATAGGTGGGATACCTTGTGATTTAAAGTAACTACTTGGTTAATTACTTTACACTCTTGAAAGGAAGTAATATTGTTGAAAAGACTCTACTTTGATTGGCTCTTTTATTAAAAGGGATACGCTCTCACAGGGAAGCATCTATTGTTATGACGTGACATCATAGAATTTTCACTTAGCGTGAAATGTTGGAAATTTTGCTGAGTAGAACACCAGGGTTGTTACTTGTGCTCAAATAGGATACACCGAAGTTGGGACTCACCTATGTGATTAAGTGAATCAAAGGAGATAACAAGGAACATTCATGTTTGGTAATTAGGTATGCAATTAAATTTGATATCTTCTAGGGACCAACATGATTGAATGAGGATTAATACTCAAAATTAGTACCAATTCTTATTAGGAAAATTTGATAGAGTTAAAAGATGAATTGCATCTATAGAAATAATCCAAGGATGGGAGAAATCCAAGTTGTGGATGTCCTAAGGTAAAAGGATATTTATTTATGCAAAACTCCTAACCATCATTATTTGGGAAATAAATGTGGAATGAGACCACAAAATAGGTTTTCGCTTAGTTAAAGAATAGACTATTATTGGATATAAAAGAACCTATGTATACAAAATTTTGGAAGATTCAAGAATGAAATGAGGAAATTAATGTTTAAGATAGGACACTGGAACAAAAAAGTGAATTGTCAGATGAGAAACCACAAAAACCTAGGAAAAAATAGAGTAAGAGGTTGCACAAAATGTGGCAAGATAATGTCTAGTATGCCAGGAAATGAAGACCAAAATGTAATCATTGGTAGGACATGTATACTCTCTTGAGATTCTAGAGGGAAAGTGGTAGAACACAAGATAGATCAATCTGTCTATGTCAGTGAAATTGACATAATGTTCTAAGTGGACAGACTCACCCAAGGTAATCAACACTATTTGGAAACTTGATTTTTAGGATTTTCGGTCCTAAATAATGTATTGTGAGAAGTAGTTTCTTAGTATTCCGAAGAAGGTTATCCTAGTTGTGAACAAGCAAACAATGATAGGGTTGTGTAAACCATGATCATACTATGAAATGCACAATATATTATTATAGCCAAATGGGAAAAAGTGGTAAAATAATGAATGATTTATAAACTTTTAGCATTGAGGTTTGGACCATTATATGGAAAGAAAGGTTGGAAAATATATTAGGCTAAAATAGGCTCATAAATAGGGTAAACCATAGAATTGATAGATTGTCAAAAAGGAGTAATAGATCGAAGAGATTGATGAAACCTTGTCGATACAAAGCTTATGTGTGAAGCAGTGTCAAAATTTTGTAGGTGTCCAAGAGCAATGCTATGCTCAAGATGTACAAATAATCAAGAAAAATACTTTATGGGTAAGGAAAATGGATGTGTAGGTGATAGGTGGACTCAGTTTTTTAGTTGTCTAAAAGTATAAATACCAAAGGGGAAGGATGGGACCCCTGATGTAGTGCACAATGCACAATTATTCCTTTTCTATTAGATTATACCTATAACTAAGGAAAAATTTAGGTTGGAATTACAAAACATAAATAAACTAAACCCTAGTTAACAATGAAGCACAAAGGAGTAAAAAGCATAAACAAAAGAACAATCTCACAAAAGTATTCATGCACTCCATGATTTATCTCCATTGCCCTTCTCCATTTGTTGTAAATAGCATTGTCCCTCAAATTTTCTTGAGTAACTATGACCTATGAAAAGACCTAGCAAAATATTGAAGGATTTGACTAAGAGATTGCAAGTGTACTCAAAAATTTGCAAGCATGAAGTGAAAAAATGAGTTTGAGATTTCCCTTTTATAAAAGAGTCAAGATGAATGGCCAGGATTGACAATTGACAAATGCCCTAAGATGGAAGGCTGAGATTAAATATGACAACTAGCAATTAGGTTTAGGGAAAAATTTGAAATGGAGGGCTATGATTTAATTTTAGGAAAATTAAATCAATGGATAGGAATGCATGCGACAAGAGGATATTGGGCACGAAAAAAGAGATTGATGGAGAATCAAATAACAATTTAAAATTATTTTCTTTAAGAGGCTGAGTTGACTTTTTGAATTAAAAGTTAATTTAATTCAAAAGAGGTGGGGCTAGGACAGTAAATATTATTGTTTAATTATTTACTTGGTGGGAAAATGGGAATGGGAATTTAAATAAATGATTTTATTTAAATTTGGAGGAAAAGACAAAAGGACAATTAATTAATTAATTAAATTATTTAATTGTAGAGGAAAGGATAAAGTGAATAATAATTAAATAAATTTAGATTTTTTTTTTTTGGGGTCAGTAATAGAATTAATTTTATTAATAAAAAACTAGATTACATAGCTTATTTCATTACATCATCAATTTAAAGACCCCTTTCCCACACCTCTAGATTCCGCAATCAAATCCCCTAGCCCTACCTCCTAAACATACTAAAATTTGCTCCATGAGATACACAATACATCATAAACAGAAGTTTGACAAGCATCCTTACAGAAAAAAACATAAAACCATCAATTCCTAAAAGAAACCTATTAACAGGCTAGAGGATTGAAGAACTACTTGGCCTGCCCTTCGTCTGAGACCAAATAACCGTTGTAAAATATTTCTTCTCTACTTTCTTTGCTTCCTTCCCCTTTACCGTGTGCCAACCATCTTCCACCCTTACAGCCTCCTTTTTCCATTTCAATGATTTTTCCTGGGGGCTCTACAAGGCTTCATTTAGAATGTCATTTACTTGTTGACACTGTCCAACTGCTTTCCGTTTCCCAGTTTCTTTCTCTTGCAATATCACCCCTCCTTTCTTCTCCTGACATTCTGGTGTTGCTACCCAATCTTTGGACTCCTTTTCACCTCTGTTTAGAACTGCATTATCACTGTTCACAATCAGAATCCCTTCCTGAATTTGGGCCTCACTAGGTTGTTGTTGCTCCTCCCTTGTAGCATTTTTCACCAAAGCCTCCCCTTCTTGACCCAGGGCCCCATGTACTTGACCCTCCTCTTCCTTGTCTTTCATTTGTGAGCTCACTTGCTTCTCCTTCTCTTTCTCCACTATGTAATGTTGAGGAGTGACATCTTTCCACCATGAAGCAGATTTATTTGTTCTATTTTTGGCACATTGAGCAGCCAAGTGCCCAGTTTTATAAAAAAATTTGCACCTAAAGGGTACCCCCTCATAGTCTAGGGGCTGCACTTAGCATCCGTTCGATGTTTTCAACCATATCTCTTCTAGAAGCTCCCTAGATATATCCATTTCCACCAAAATCTGGGCAAAGGTCAAATGCAGAAGGTTTGAGGACCTCTCATCCACCATTAGAAAGCTTCCTAGAGAGTTCCCAACAACCTCCAGGTAGGAATAAAACCAAAATTGTAAGGGAAGGTTGGGAAGTCTCACCCAGAGAGGTACCCATTCAAATATTTTAGTAGTCGGGTTGAAAGCCAGATGCCATGGCTTTAACAACAATGTATATTTTTCTTCCCAGTCCTAGTGATAATCACAAAGGATCTTATTTGTGTCCTACTCCTTTTCAAAGAAAAAATGAATAAACCTTTAGCCATAGTATAGATTTGAACATACCCTTCCAAAACTTACATCTAGTGGTTAGAAATCCACTGGTGAAGATCAGACAAAATTGGTGAAAAACCCCTAAATCTCCCAATCAAGCTCAACCTAGAAAAAAAATTCTCATTAAAGATCACTTCTTGATCAAGCTCTTCATCTAGCTCCACAGTGATTATTTTTGGTGAGGGAGGAAAAGTAGAATCCCCTCCTCCCTTTCCTATTGATTCTTTGAGTGTTTGCTTCAAATCCTGAGAGGGTCCTATTTGTTTCCCCCCAATTTTGGGCTCCTTAGACCCCTTAATAGTTCCCTTGCCCCTACAATAGGTGCGTCAAGATTTCCTTTTCTCTGGTTTTTCTACTCATATTGGTCACCACCATACACCCCAGATCCATCTTCGTTATGGTTTAAAATCTTCCTAGCGATCTCTATTCGGTTGCCTTGGTCTGTTATCTCCTTACTACATCTTCTGTTGAGTTGAAAACCATGATATTTTCCTTGAGAAATCTTCCCCAAAATTGAACCAGATGAAACCCTAGCCTTAACAGACAAACACAAATGACCGTTAGCTTCCATCGCTCTGCATGGTGCTCTCCTATGTATTGATGCACCTAAATTTAGAAATTTATTTAAGTATAGAGAGACATAGGAAATTAGTGATGTATTTAAATAAATAAATTACATTTATTTATTTAAATAATAAAGAGGAATAAAATATATGAATTAATTAAATAATTAAGAATTACTTAATTAATAGCTGAATTTGGACCATAAGGACATAACTAAATATTTTAATTATGTTGAGAAGAAATATGGTAAGACATGGAAAAATAAAACTTGCAGGCCTAGGTTATTTTTATGTGTCTACATTTTTCCCCTCTTTGTCATGATGCATTTTATCACATTTTGACAAAGAAAATTTAAGTTGAATGAGCCCTAGTGTAAGCAAGGTAGACCTATGCCCCCTTGGAAGAATCTGACAAATTTTCCAAAAAAAATCAAATAATTTGAAAATTGTTCTGAAAAGTCAAATTAATGGCCAAAAATTCCCTGGTGACAAAAGAAATGACTTTCAAGACCCTCAAGGTAGACAAAATGTAGTTTCAAGGCTTAAACAAAGTGTAGCCAGCACAAACCTTATTAAAACCCTAGTTTTTGGGAGGTATAAGTATGAAATTAGCAAGTCAAAGGCGCATTTTGCACATTTGGAGTTTGGAGACTAGGAGCTCTGAGTGAAGATGGAGCACATTCCTCATAGTGAGCATAGAGCATACTGAGTGCATACATTTAGATGATTGGAGGGCACAGGAGATCGGTGAGTGCCTACAAACCCACTTTATCAAATTTTGATTTCACACATTTTTAGGTAGGGTAAAAATTTAGCAGTCAATTGTGTCATTTGGGGATAGCCGCAAGTGCTATTGTATTTGATGCAATTGCCTACGATTCAATGCAAGTGATTAGAACACACCTATGGTAAGGTGGGTTTTTGTAATTTTGTGATGCATTTGCTAAGGTTCGATGCATCTGTGGGTTTTTGAGCTGCATCTGCATATGCGCGACACAACTGACTGTAATTGTGCACAACCATTAGGGATTAGATGCAATCACCTTAGGAATGACGCAAGTGTAGGTACAGGTCGCAATTGATTTAGGGGTTCGATGCAATTGAGCTTTTGTGATGCATTTGTGAAAGAATGCGACACATTCTCCATTGTGCAACACAGTTGAAGATTCTGGGATGCAATTGATTGGTGACAAAGTTTCCCTAGATTAGGATTGATTTTCTCTTATGACGTGCAAAAATAAGTTAAGGTAAGCTATTTAACTAACACAATGTTTTTCATGTTGACCATAGTTCATCTAGATCCGATTTACATGTGAGATTCACGACCACCAGAGACTTATTGGTTGTGGGACTAGTTGACCAGTGCTAAAAAGTGTAGGTTATGGTGGCTTGGCTTATATCACGTTACATTAATGCCTATCATAAGGGAAAATAGGGGGATGTTGACTCTACTTGCAGAGAGATGGAATTCCAAGACATGATTGTTTCATCTACCTATAGGAGAGGCTACTATAGGAGAGGATCTTACGACTGTCGATTAGAGGTGAACGGGTCAGATAAGATCCAAGTCAGGGATATCAAACATTGACCACCTACTACGTATATGACAATGTGGCATGGTTGGGGATTGATCGATATGAGATCAAATGGGAGATATTAGCCACACAATATGAGCGATTTGACTACATAGTGTGCACTTTGATAGCTAGGGTAGTCATTCTAGACTGCTAAGGACATGGATTTTTGATCAGATGGGGAGAGATGCTAGTTGGGATGATGGCCAGTGAGACTCTATATGCATGGGGGCCATGTTTGTTAGCGATGGTGTACTTTCAACTGCATGATATAGTATATCAGCGAGGACAGTCCATGAGCTACAACGTCACTCTTTTGATGGTCTGGGCTTGAGAGCACATTGTGGTGTTTCGTCCACTAGTTGGTTGCCAGTTGGGGGCCAACGTACCATATGCCTATATATATATAGAGGAGCAGTCACATAGACACATGTCAAATATATTGGTTACTGGTGAAAAAGATTGAATACTCTGGTTAGCTTCATATGGAGGCCTTGGATGGATTGTGCTTAGTGGATAAATGAGGATCAACATCTATAGTGGTGTCAACAAGAGAGGCATCTTATTGGGTGGACTGTGCAGTCACAACATATTATTGATATGTATCTGCCAGATCGGTTTCTAAGATAGTACGAAGAGTGGCAGGGAGAGCCACGAGGTCTAGCAATGTTTTCTCAATCATCCAGAGAGGTGACACCATGGGACCTAGTGATTGCAGTAGCTACATTTGAGTAGCAGATTGACAACTTAAAGGCACAGTAGTGGGCATGGAGAGGGGGACCAATAGATGCAAGTACCACACCAAAGTTTGATGCATGGTGGAATGTGCATAGGCTCATTCCATTTACAGATCTTGACCAACCACCTCTAGTGGTTCAATGAGGATGAGATCCTTGGGGTAGGAGAGGTTGAGGGAGGGGGAGAGGAGATGGAGGGAGAGGAGGAGGTGGTTGAGGTTATGATGGAGGGAGTGGAGGGGATGGTGGTAGGGGTAGGAGAGGAGGGGATGGTGGGAGGAGACAATGACAGAGACTACAGAGAAGGAGTGGGTCACATTCTCCTATCCAGGAGGAGGAGAGGAGGATGGTCAACAAGAGGAGGGTAGACATGAGGAGGCCATGCTAGATTTAGAGGCAAAGGGAGAGAAACCTAAGGTAGAACATCTCGATGTGCTAGCAGTTATGACTGTGATGGATGTGGAGGTGGTAGGGAATGAGGAGCAATCCGAGGACGAGGAGATGGGTGAGGAGGAGTGGATCATTCATGAGAGGATTCTATGTAGAAATGAGGGATTTAAGGATGTACCCATCAAAGGTGGTATAGGAGACCAAGATCAAGAGTTGGCAAGTTTGCAGGCCAAAGTACTGGCATTAGAGGCAGAGCTATAGGCTCTATGGGTGGAGTAGGATGGTCTATAGGTAGAGAGGGACACCCTGCAGTCTGAGAGGGACACATCCATTATCAAAGCACATCAGACAGAGTAGAGGATTCTGGACTTTACTACTACCTGCAATGCATCTATAGTGGACATGGTTAGAGAGGTTGCCAATATTGGGTGCAGAGAGTAGTATTATAGACAGCTCTATGAGGATACAATTCCACCAGAGCGGTGGGTACCTAGTGTGTCAAAGGTTGTCAGTAGTGGTCATTCGTGTAGCAAGAAGTTTCAGAGTAGATCTAGCCAGGGTGAGAGCAACAACATGGGCTCTGGGGAGCATGGCGACACTGGATAGGCCCATTTTGACTCATGTATTTTGACAATTATATTTTTGTATCCATCGAGCCTGCAAGCTCTATTTTTGGGATACATTATGACATTGTACTATGACACACCTTTTTGAGCAATATATATGTATGATGCATTTTTGGCGTGGACTATATGTCATGTGTTGAGTTATTATGCATGATGAATTATGATGTTTATGTGATGTTGTCTATGTTATGATTCCTATGATGATGCATTTTATATTATGTGATGTATGTATGCATGATGTATTTTATGATGAGATGTTGTTTATGATGATGTCCTAATTCTATATGATAAAGTATGCATTTACTTTTATGGTGTTATGTGATGAGCTTAAAATACGCTCATAGTTTGGATATTATGATGGACTCTTAATATCTTTACTTTTGTTATTTTGTGACTGTTTAAATTATGTGAAACCTTTTATGGGGACATCCTGTAGCAAAATATTTGTATATTCCTGCAGCTTATTGTGTTGACTTGATTACATTTATTGCCCCGTTGACTCCCTAAATGACTGGTATATCGCATACAGTTTTTGAATGATGAAATAGATTTAAATGTGTGATTAATGAACGAATATCATGTATGTGCCATACGCCTTTTCTTTCGCATCTGTTACCTTTTGTTTCGTAGGTTGTTGAAGAATGATCGAGTTGAGCGCAGCCGATCTCGGCCTTGCAGTAAAGTCCATTTCCTACACGACTTCGAGGAAGCTTCGGTGAAGACTCTTTGACTGAAACCGTTGGGAAAGATTTTTAATGACAGTCAATCTAGAAAGAGTGGAGTGCTAGATTCTCTTTGGATCGGGTTGAATGCATAAATTCATTTATGGAGTTTGTTCCTTGATTCTAGGATACACTTTACTTCCACATCTTTCTTTGATAGGGTTAGTTGTTCTTCTGATTTAAAAATAAAACACTCCTCCTGCACGAGTGAGTAAGAGATGATAGTTAGAGTAAGATAGAAGCATAGTGATAGCATATATCATGTAAGAATTAGTATGATAATGAAAAGCAGAATCTGTTCGACAAGAGACAGAGTTTGTTGTTAGTTTCCATATCAACAAAGCAATGTATACTATTCTATTTTCATGAATAAAGTTTGATGAAGTTCTGAGTTTAGCACATGCGTAATCAGTAGATGCTTGCTAAAGGGGCCCACTTAGTAAGTATCTGTAACTAGTTAGTTAGTTGTTCTTTTCTATTGATCTTCAGTTAGCTTTCATCTTTGAAGTTTTCATACAAACTCAGTCTTGTAAAGCTCCTGCAACATAGAGAATCCATCCCTATGCCTGTTCCTGCAGCATAAGGCCAGCTCATAGTTTGTGCTTCAGTCGTAGCTGTTATGGTTTCTGTTTTAATTAAATCATAGTTGAGTTAAAGAACTTTGCATTACCTTCCTGTAGCATAGATAGAATTCCTTTCCAGTATTTATTTCTGCTAAGATTTGACCAAAACGAGTTCTTAGTGCATATATTTTGCTGCGCCATTTAAAGTATACGTCCCCTGGTTTGATAAGTAAATGAACGTCCATAGAGAGATGTTAGTCACCTGTCGGAATGTCCAATTCCCAGGAAAGGTTTTACTGTGATTTTCACATCCTTTTATGGGTGCGACCATTTTTGGCGCCATTGCCGGGGATGGCGTCCAGCTAGGAATTTGTTAGAAGTCATTTTTAGTATTAGTTTAGTTTGTTAGTCAAAAAATTTCAAAATCTTTCAAGCCACTACTCACCATATTGCATGCATAGAAGAAGAAGAGACGCACTGGGAAGGTTCCTCCCTGAAAATCTGTTTATTGAACTACCATTTGACCCAGCTGACAATGAACTCGAGGAAAATCCATTCGCTCTGTTATTCCAACATCCAAACATGGCAAATAATCCACCTAATAATCCACCTCCTGCATTTGAGTTTCCCATTGTTCCCCAGAGAGATACTGACAATCTTTAAAACATTCCCTCTTCCTTGCTTCCAAAATTTTATGGCCTGGTTACGGAGGACCCATAAACTTTTTTGTTTGAATTTGATGTCCTCTGTCGCAGTTATGACTACAACACAGACGCTCATAAACTGAAGTTATTTCCTTCCACCTTGAAGGAAGGAGCTCTCAGATGGTTCATGAGTCTGGGAAGAGGCGTTGTAGATAGTTGGGCAGCCATGCAGATGAAATTCCTTGAAAAGTACAAGGAATATTGTAAGAGTGCCAGCAAAGGTGATGACATATTCTAAATTCAGCAGAAGGAGGATGAAAGTCTGGAAGATTATATTTTCAGATTTTTGTTTTCACTAAAAAGGAACTCAAACCATACTCTCAACGAAGACTCTCATAAACTACTCTTTCTAAGGGGAATCAGTGATGCCTGTATAGACGCCCTGGACCTGATGGGAGGAGGTGATATAACCCAACTGCCTTGGGATGATATAAAGAAAATATGTCTTAACTACTCTCGAGCAATAGTTAAGAAAGGTCGAGGTCATCAAGCTACAATGGGGAAGTCTTCTTCTGGTGGAGTTTCCTGGATGGAGATCACAAATGTGCTATCTGACTTCAAGCAGGACATCATTAATAATATGGCTACACAACTGGACACTATGCAAGCTCGAAGGAAACATGAGGAAGCTGAGGCAGTTTTGGCCGAGTTCTGTCCATACTGCAGACAGAAGAAACATGATTGCAGATGCAAGATGGTGGCTAATTTGGAAGCCAGGCAACTACCTATTGACTTTAAGCCAGTAGAAGGTGATGATGATCAAGTGTTCTTTGTTGCACAAAGGAGACCATGGACCCAAAGACAAGGTATGCCTCAAGATCCTCTAACTTTTGGTAATCCTTATTCTGGCTATAATAACCAATGGCAACATGCATATGGACCACCACCACTCTGGAATCCACCTCAACCAAGTTGGCCTAATTATCAAAACCCACAATGACAATCTCCTCAAGGAGGTTGGCAGCAGCCATAAGGGCAATGGACTCCACCTTCAGGAAATTAGCAGCAAAATCCTCAATGGAGAGGCCCTCAGTAATGGCAAAACTAGTCCCCTGGATTCCTGCAGCTTCCACAGCCACAACCACAAGCCCTCATGCCACCTCCTGTAGCAACTGCCACAAATTCTAGCCCTCCGAAACAAATGCCTATGCCTGCCTAGCCGTTGCCAAATCCCAATAATAAGCAACAGTAGCAGACATAGCAACCTGTGTATCTTGCCGAAGCAAACCAATATCAAGCTTATGCCTTAAACGTAAATGATATCCAATTAAGGTCTGGAACCACTCTACCTGCTCTAAAACCACCTCTAATTACTGAAATACCAGATTCTCCCCTTGAAGAATCTGCTGCACCTGCTATTCCTACTGAGCATATGCCTATACCTAATACGGTTTCTAAGGAGACTGCTTTGCAAAGTCAAGACAATCCACCTTTTCCTTAGAGGTTGCAAAGTACTGCATTTAAATCCATGGAAGAACCCACTTTAGACATTCTAGATCAACTCAAAAATGTACAAATTCAAATCCCCTTATTTCAGGCTATTAAAGATGTTCCTATTTTTGGAAAAGCTATTAAAGAAGCCTGTTTGAAAAAGCCTGGACGGAAGAAAAAGGATCCTCAAACAATTCATGTCTTAGGGAAATTGGCTGATATAATGTTGGGAAATGTAGTCATTCCAAAGTATATTGACCCTGGAAGTCTTGTAGTGCAGATACATATAAATGGCCAAGTTGTAAAAAATGTTTTGATTGATTTAGGTGCTGCCATTAATGTCATGACAAAGCACACTATGGACTCCTTGAATATTTCAAACATTAGGTCTACACCCACAGTTCTGCAGCTTGCAGACAACTCCACAGTTAAACCTGATGGGATGGTGGAAGATGTAATTGTCACTCTTGAATCTTGGGAGTATCCTGCTGATTTCACAATATTATCAGTTAAGGCAACTTTAGGAGGGTATCCAGTTATCCTTAGTAGACCATGGTTAGCAACTGCTGATGCTTTTATAGGATTTCGTTCTGGAGATATGACCATTTCTGATGGACAGTCCACAAAGAAATTGGCCTTGTATCTTCCTGCTAGACCTCAACCAGATTTGTCCCAACCTGTTTGGCCAGATGTAGGGGAAGAAACTGAAGAAGCCAATTCTTTGGCTCAATTAATGATGCTTCAAAATGATCCATTCTCACAACTTCAGAGTGAGGATGCTTTGCTTTTTTAAATTCTACAGTACAACTCTGATACGAGTAGTTCATCTGATCCAAATGGCAGTCATCTTCAATGTTTCCTGCAGCAACCAAATTCTGAGAGTTCAATGCCTAAACTTCCTGTAATTTTTCATAACTTGCTTCTACAAGAGGTACAAACATTACCTGTAGATTCTATGAGTAATCTCACTAAGCAGATAGAATTGTCTCCAAATCATTGTTTGAATGTCAATAGCAAGTTGTCACAATCTCAAGAGGCTGACTTATTAAAAATGCTACAAGAACAACATAAAGCTTTTGCATGGGAATATGGGGACATGCAAGGGATAGATCCTCGAGTTTGTACTCACAAGATCTATATCAAAGAAGATTGTTTACCAGTTAGGCAACCTCAAAGAAGAGTAAATCCAGCACTTAGAGAAATAGTTAAAAGTGAGCTTCAAAAGTTGTTTGATGCTAGTTTTATTTATCCAATCTCTGACAGTCAATGGGTTTCTCCATTAGTCATTGTCCCCAAGAAAGGTGGAAAATGGAGAGTGTGTGTAGATTACAGAGAGTTGAACAATGCCACTAAAAAAAATTACTTTCCATTACCTTTTGTAGACCAGGTATTAGACTCACTGTCTGGCAAAAGATATTTTTTCTTTTTGGATGGTTACAATGGGTACAATCAGATAAAAATTGCCCCTGAAGATCAAGATAAGACCACTTTTACCTATCCATGGGGAACATTTTCTTATTCAGTCTTGCCTTTTGGCCTATGCAATGCACCAACATTCCAGAGAGCAGTAATTAGTATCTTTGCTGATATATCTCATGACTGTATGAAGATTTATATGGATGATTTCACTACCTATGGAGTTACATTTGAAGAAGCACTGGTGAATTTAGAAAAGGTATTGAAAAGGTGCAGAGAGAAAAAATTGTCTCTAAACAGTGAAAAGTGTTTTCTAATGATGGAAGAAGGTATTGTTCTAGGTCATCATGTTTCAAAGAATGGAATTCAGGTCGATCCTACTAAAATTGAAGTAATTCAGAATTTACAAACTCCTGCAAAACAAAAAAATGTTAAAAGTTTCCTTGGCCATGCAGGGTATTATAGAAGGTTTATAAAAGATTTCAGTAAAATTGCCAGCCCACTTTATGCCCTGTTAACAAAGGATTCTCAATTCAAGTGGACAGAAGCCTGTGAAAAATCTTTCCTGCAACTAAAGGACTTGCTTACTAAAGCCCCTGTTCTTCAAGGTCCAAAATGGAATTTGCCTTTTTACATACATGCTGATGCATCTGATTTTGGTATAGGAGTAGTTTTAAGTAAAAAAGAAAATTCAATTGAGTATGCTATTTACTTTATTAGCAAAAACCTTCAAGGTCCTGAGCTCAATTATACTGTTACAGAAAATGAATTGCTTGCAGTAGTGTATGCTTTAAATAAATTTAGGCATTATGTCATAGGTTATCAGATATTCGTCCATACTGACCATGCAGCAATCAAGTATCTGATGAACAAATTTGTCATTTCTGGTAGATTGGCATGATGACTCCTATTGTTACAAGAATTTGACATTACAATCATTGACAAACCAGGAAGAGCTAATGTTGTAGCTGACTTTTTATCAAGACTTCAATCAGCTGCACCTGTTAAACATGAGGTCATTAATGATAGGTTCCCAGATGAACACTTGTTCTCCATTGTTGCACATACTCCATGGTATGCAGACATTGCCAATTATCTAGCAGCAAACAGAATACCAGCTCACTTTTCTCTAAAAGAAAAGAAGTTGTTAATAGAAAAAAGTTTTAATTTTTCATGGATTGCAAATTGTCTGTTTTATATTGGACCTAATCAAGTAATGCGAAGATGTGTAAGAGAAGATGAAACTTATGATATCTTGCATGCTTGCCATGATGAACCATGTGGGGGACATTTTGCAGCAAAAAGAACATCAATGAAGATTCTTACAACAAGGTACTATTGGCCAACATTACACAAGGATGTTGTGGCCTATACAAGAAAATGTGACAGATGCCAGCGTATGGGAAGACAAACTAAGTTAGATGAAATGCCACTATATCCGCAGGTAATAGTCACCCCTTTTGATAAATGGGGGATGGATTTTGTGGGACCAATTGATCCACCATCAAATGGCAAGTCATATATTCTAGTTTGCACAGATTATGTAACAAAATGGGTTGAGGTAAAAGCTATGACTCATGCTCGAGATAACAAAGTTGCTCAGTTTTTGTATGAACAAATTTTCACTAGATTCGGAGTTCCCAGAGAACTCGTAACTGATCAGGGAGCTCAATTCACATCGAATCCGATCACTGCACTAATGAATGACTATAAAATCAAACATAGGAAGTCCAACCCCTATCATCCTCAAGCCAATGGTCAGGCGGAGGTAACAAACAGGGAAATTGAGGCGATCCTCACAAAGACAGTACAGATCCATAGAAAAGATTGGAGCAACAGACTTCTTGAAGCAGTTTGGGCATACAGAACTACATAGAAGACAACAACTGGGTTTACACCTTTTGAGCTGCTTTATGGGAAAACAACCATGCTGCTCATTGAATTTGAACACAAAACTTTGAGGACAGCTCTTGAACTCAATATGGAAATATCTGCAGCACAAAAGGACCGTCTCCTACAGCTAAATGCTTTGGACGAAATGAGGAAAGCCGCCCTGCAACACACAGAAGCAATCCAACAACAAAGGAAGAAATGGCATGATCAACACATCAAAATTAGGAAATTTTTTGCTGGTGATTGGGCTCTGTTATATGATTGCAGATATCAAGAGAACCAAGGTAAGCTCACAACACGTTAGCTTGGCCCATATGAAGTTGAAAATGTGTTCGACAACAGAGTTGTACAGTTGGTGACAATTGATCCAGTCCGCTTCAAATTGCTAGTTAATGGCCACCGACTCCAGTTGTACCATAAACCAGTTTCAAAGGAAGAATTCATGCAGTAGTTTGTTCAGGTTCCTCCCGCTACTCTTCCTGCAGCTGAAGGCTTTAGCCTTTCTCCTGCAACTTCACCATAATCTTGAAAAAAACATGCCCATAATAAAGGTTTTCTTTTTATGGAAACCTCTTTTTTCTCCATTTTCATTTATTGCCCCCATCCCACTTCTTTCTCTTGCATCCATCCATCCCATCCATCCATCCCATCCATCCATTCCATTCGTTCATCTTGACCACCCATGTCACCCATCCACTTCATCCGTCCACATCACCCTTAATTAAGAAATTATTCCCAACTGTCAATTCATGCAGACGTTGTCATCTTTCTTCACACGTACGTGCAATTATCAAAGGTACGCCATATCTTTTCTTATCGCATATTTGATTTATTTTATTCTATTCATTTACTGCTATGACAGTACCAGTCATTATTACAAAATCTCCGCCTATTCTTTAGTACATGTGAGGACACATGTCATACTCTAAGTAGGGGGCGGGGTAATCCACCTTTTAAAACCTATCTTTTCGCCACTGTCATAACTGCACAAATAACCTTTCTTTAATGCTTTTCTGGTACTTTCCAAATATGATCGCATGTCCTTCTTTATTGTATGCTTTTCTTGTAAACTACGATTAAGACTGCTTGTTCAAAAATCTCATTTTTGGAAAAGAAGGAAATGTGATGGCACGACAGAAGAAAAACCAGAGCAGAAAGGGAAACATAGAATTTGAATTTTCAGCAAGGAATTGAGTTCAGCTAAAGGGAAACTGTAAACATGGGTGGCCAGCTGGTGCGACATGAGCCTGTAGCTCATGAATTATTGTTGCAAAATCCTCAAACAGTCCATGCATTCAGCCTCTGTAGGTGGTTGAATTATTTCTTGAGTTTAAATGCTTTTGATGAGGAGGCTGCTGGAGAATTTCTGAGAACCCTTTCTGAAGGGGAAGCTACTGTATGGGGTTTAACGGTTGTTGCAACTGAAGACAGAATTGTTGAAGTAACTGGGCTTCCAGCCATTGGAGAAAATTTTTCTTCAGATGCTGCCGCTGCAAGGGCTGAGTTTTCAATGCCCACTGATGAACCTTTGGAAGTCTCCAAGCAGGGATGCAAGCAGGTATCGTTGCCTCCTCCTTATTCTGAGTATGTTGCTTATATAATCAGGTATTTGACCTATGAAGGCCGTTTCTCCTACCTGAATTCTCATCATTTAAAATTATTAAGCCATATAAGGCATGGGTTAGTTGTAAATGTTCTGAATTTTTTGTTAAAATTTCTAGAACAAAGTGCCCACGAAACCCAATAGGGGAAAGATAATTCTGTAACTCACCACGGCCTTATCAAATTACTGATTGAGCGCTCTTTAAGAGATGTTTCACCTCTTTCCTGGCAACAATTCATTGCCCAAAAGAGCTTGCAAATTCCACAACCCCCTAGGGTACTTACCCCACGACCTCAAAAAAAGAAGAAAGAAATTACATCTACCATTAGAACAGGGCAAGGGTCATCTACTCCTGTAGCACCTGGTCCTGCAGCTTTCACACCTGAATCCTCTACTAGGGTACAAAATAGGTCTGCCACTAGGAGAGAGAAGGGTAAAACAAAGGCAGAAGGGTCCCCAAAATCTAACCCTCATTCTCAGAAAAGGTAATGCCCTTCTCCTGCAGCATCATCCCCTGCAGCCGTCTCTCCTACAACAACACCTGTTGCTATCACCAGTTCACCATCATCCTCTGGTAGGGCAGAGCCCTCTGAGCAAACAAGAAAGAGGAAGGCTACTAAAATGCCTTCTGCAACCGCATCAGTGCCAAGAAGAGTTTCCACAAGGAAACAATCTAAGACCTCCCCTGCTTCACCTCAACCAGAGGTTATTGTAATTTCAGAAGGGTCTGTTGAGTCCAAATTTAATGTTTCTCAGAATGTGCCCAAGAATGTTGCTCAGACAGAAGAAATAGGGCATAATGAGCTAGGGTTACCAAATCTTGATGACTTGGCTACCACTGCTATGCAGTTTTCAGAGGAAGCACAGTCTTCTCCACCGCAGCAACCAGAATTCATTTTGCAGCTGGAGCAAGAACATACTAAACAATTGAATGAGCCTAGTGAAGTTACATTTAACCCTGCAACTTGCAAAGCCATTGTTTATAAGAAGACATTTTTAATTGAGTTTCTGGAACATGTTAAAACTAATTGGGAACCAGTTACATTGCAAACCCTGACTTTCCGACACATAGCCCAGACTGATATGCAGCAAAGTCTATGGGAAGTAGAAAGGAAGAAATTGAAAAAGGAAATTGAAAGTCAGAAACAAAAAATTGTTGAATTGAAAGCAAAAATGGATGAAATGTTAAAAGTAACTAGTCAGATTATAGAATGCAGACCACCACCTAGAGTTTATGCTCTGTGTCTTAAGGAACAGTTTTTATGGTTCCAATTGATAAGAATTTCCAGAAATCAAGATCCTATACTTCACACTGCCAAAGAATTTTACGAAGCATACTAGGCAGCCCCTAATTGGTTAAAAAATTCTCTGTGTGAATTCTATTTACATGGCTTTTTAATTCCATTTGAAACAGAATGAAATCCTCTTCTGTATATTGGTGATATTCATTTGAGAGCATTTATTTCATGGGCAAAAAATGAAGTGAATTATGGCAGGCAGTGGGAAACATATGAGGAAGCTGAGAAAACTGAGCCTATTCCATTACGCCTTTCAAAGTTCAAACCCCCATGTAATGCTGAAAGATTGGTTTGCTCTGACA